>JASFDG010000523.1:0-14119 GCA_036937095.1 Phaeolepiota aurea
CCCTTTCCAGTGTGCTCCTGGGTGAGCTCAGGAGCATCAAAAACTTTACATTGGGCATGGTTGCAGCCATGCAGAATAAAGAACACCTTACTGCCTGCCAGATTGCAGGTTACCACCAGCTGCATGAGCAAGTGCTTCTGAAGGAAATGAAGGCACTGGTACTAGCACAGTCATCCCATCTTCCAACTGGCACTGGCACAGATACGCAAACCACCAGGTTGAGTCACCAGGTCACCAAGACTGCTGCTGCAGATTTAAAGCATTTCCAGGATCTTCCAGCTGCATTCTACAAGTGGACATGGGGTGAGAGCCTCACCCAAGATGAAATTCTTGGGCTTCGACACATAAAAAACCAACACATTCGATCTGGGTACAATACTATACTGAGACCTAGGAGAATTGATGGGGACAATTCCAGTTATGATCCTCTAACTGGCACTGCTGAATATAGTGCCATGTCTGCTGAAGTGCTTCTCTCTCCTCCAACAAATGAAGACTATCTGGCTGGGTTATGCCATACCCCATTCTCCCAAACACCATCCCATCCTGACAGTCAAACTACTGCCCATGGTGGCACCAGGCACTATGCAAGTTTGGCAGTTACTGTTACTGCTGCTGATGCAGGGGATGCTTGGCTTGAAGCTATCAGCTCTGGTGGCTCTACCCCTGTGGCAGACCAGACCCCTGACAATGAGAGCATGGCAGTAAGAGCAGCCAATTCATGGGACCCTGCCAATGATGAATACCCCGATGATGAAAACATGGCAGCAAGAGCAGCTAATTCATAGGACCCTGCCAGTGATGAGTCCCCTGATGATGACAACATGGCCAGAATTGTGGCTGACTTATGGGACCCTGCTGACAAGTCTCCTGATGATGACATAGCAGCAAAAGCAGCTGACTCATGGGATTCTGCCAATGCCGACCTGGACATGATGCCAGCTGAATCCAACCCCTCTTCCCCCACTGCCTGGCTCAACACAGTATCTGATGCCTGGCTTGAAACTGCTGCCAGCATATGCAATGCTGATGCAAATACTGACCCCATGCTTTTGACCTCAGTCACACCATCACAATTGAATCATACTATATGGTACAGTGTATATACCTAATATAGATACTATATTATTCACTGGTTCAGCAAATTTGCTGAACCCATATCACATGGTATACTGGGAACATTTGCTGAATCATGTTACATGATACACTGTAACATAGGTATGTGATTGGAGGCCCTCCTGTCAAAAGTTTGGATCTGAGAGGGGTTGCTCAATGTAAAAGAACCTCCCATTTTACACAAAAAACATAGCTTGTCATAAAATAGCATTTTTTTGAGAACTATATATATTAACCCTATAACTGTATTTATACAGTATATAGTATATAAATTACTATATCCATATATTTACTTGGCTGACCCTATACATATACTATGGTTGGAGCCTTAGTCAAAGCTAATATGATTATCCCAAGAATTAATCACTCAAAAATTGTATCTGTAATTGTGCAAGAATTGCCTAATTGACCACTACTATTGTTTTAACCATCATTGTTAGGTCACAATTGTACAAGGGAACCCTCAAAGCAACCAAGAGAGTGCTGGGATTGCCTAGCCTACCACAAAGCAACTTGAAGCACATGTTACAAGGCCCACTATGATGACAAACAATTATGTTACATGGATGGGTCACAAAATTGACAAATGACATGGACAAAAAAAAAGCAAGGGATAAAGGTGTTTTATTTTTTTATATTTCATAGTACCCCTCCTGGTGCCAGCATTAAAATATCTGGTTGTCCATGTTCACAGCCTTCATGATGATTGGTAGGCAGGGCTTCCCGTCACTGCCAACAACAATCGGGGCTGACACGACATTCATTTGCCATTTGATGGCCTTTCCAGTTGGAAAGAACTGATATGCTTCCAATAGCATAGAAAGAACAACCTCTGCTCAATATAAGCCAGAATGTTTATCAGAATGAATAAGGACTTGCTCATTTCAAGTTGGGAGAACTTGAAGCCACTTTTCCTACAATGAATCTCCGTGTTTCAATAGGAAAAGCCAAAATCAACTTACATGCATGCCCTTCCACCTCCCCAAAAGGTTAATCTAGGGCTCAGTCAAATAACTTATCGCACATGGAAGGTGGACGGCACTCACTGATTTGCATACACACCTGGAATATGGGCATTCAGTGTATCCTCTGGAAGACCCTCGAGCCAACGTTCCGGTTTCCATGCATAAGAATCAAACCCCCAGAGGTCTGGGCTGCGATTTGCGCCCATAATGGAGGTGACAACTATTGTCCCACCTGGCACGTGTATTTCGTTCATTTTGCAGCCGTCGACCCCCATTATTGGGGTATAGAGGGGTAATACCGTGTCCTGCCGAGTTCTAGGAAACATTTGCTCCTGAGCTTTGCGCCTAGGAATGTTGTTCGTACACTCACGTTCTCAGCTGAACTGATACAGGTGGAAAGCTATGTGTATTTGTCAGTTCACTGCCTTTGTTATAGGACAGGGGTGGACGAGTTGCTTACAGCCTCAAGGTCTCCCTGCAAACAGCGTCTAGGTAAGGCAGAGCGACAAGCTGGTCATAAGTGAGTTCTCCGTGTTGGTCCTGCGCCTCGACGATCTCCTTGCGGAGCTTATGTTGAGCGTCTGGATGTTCAGCGAGAAGCGATAGGATGCGTGAAAGGGCGTTCGATGTAGTATCCGTGGCCGCAAACGTCAGTGAACTTCATTGTAAACTTTTAGATAATGACAGCGATAGCACTGGCGAGCGCACGTTATCTGGCCATGCAATTCAGAGTCTGAAAGGCGGTCTTCCTCGTTCGCTAGCACGTTTGCCTTCACTATCTGATGAATGTTAGCTTTAATATTGCAACTTTGGCTGATGGGCGAACACAGGATGCTTATCATGTCTTTGCCCTTGCCGACTTGCTTTGCAATGGCTTCGCCCCCATGCCTCAATGCTTCTTTTTTGGCATCAATAATCTCGACAGAAGTTCGATAGAGGATGTCCAGTATGTCCCGGAGAGCATGCAGGTTTTTCCAAGGTAAGATATCGACAACGAACCTTCGGAATTTTGGCGTCCCGATGTACATCGTCCATGGAAGCAGGTATGACCTAGCGAAGAAAAGCCTAAAGCTCGCAGGCCTGCAATACCTGTTAATGGTTTTAATGGTGAGGATGAGATCATACAATAGCATTTTGGCAGCGATGCCCATCGGATGTGCAACGGCATCGGGGGTCAGGGAATCAAACGAGTAACCGAGCCCGCCTTGTCCAACGAGCTCAAGAGCGGTTCTCGACATCCAATGTAGAATATCGACCTAGATATCGATCAACACAGGCTGGGTTCTGATAGATGGT
The DNA here is from genome assembly GCA_036937095.1 of Phaeolepiota aurea. Taxonomy (NCBI): domain Eukaryota; kingdom Fungi; phylum Basidiomycota; class Agaricomycetes; order Agaricales; family Squamanitaceae; genus Phaeolepiota; species Phaeolepiota aurea. Next base: position 3,378 of record JASFDG010000523.1, read on the forward strand.
AGGAAATCTGACTTCTTGTGGACCATCATGTACAATCTGAGAGAGTGTTCCTCGCAACTTCAAATTTAGGCATCAGCGCATATTTCCTTTGCCAGTCGCCACACCGCCGTACCTGCCCGGCAACGTCTCTAAATAAAGGCACTTGTGTGTGGTTGCCGTCAATGACCAAGAAATCAAAACTCTGGGAGATACTCACACGTCTCTCGCATATGGATTATGGAGAAGACTGGGTTGAGCATTTTGCGCTGCTTCCGGTGTTGTTCACCTGAGGTGGTTTCGTGGTTAACACGAAAGTTGAACAGCACATCGAAATGCTTTCCTGTTGATGACAACAGCCCCTCTCCAAAGTATAACAAGTTTGTTCTGTTGTATAGATGTCAAAGGCGTCTCAAATAGTGACAGGCATGCCGCTCACGCAAGAAATTCTGGTGTTTCCTCAAAGATGTGTTGCTCCTGCAAGAACATCTTTGAGATTATACTCAGTTGGCAGGTTGTGTGGCAAACCTTGATGACAATATAATGCAGTGCCTTTGGGTCAGAGATGTAAAGTTGGTTTTCCTAATGAATGACGAGCAGTCAGAAGTGCCATTACTTCTTCCCAAACGGTAATCAATTATTTCTTACACCAAACACCGCTTTGATCTTGATGACGCCACCATCTACAACTTCGATGTCAAAGAAGCGGAAAAGACCCAAAATCTACACATACATTGTTCCATAATACTTTTATGAAAGTCCCAAGCATCCACATTGAAGATCTGGCGAAAATTCCCTTCCCAAAGGGTCATCACCAGTTCAGCAACTGATGGGTAGTGGCATACCTCTCCAGAAGGACTCTGCAGGGGGGCCACGAATGTTATCCAAGGGTGATCGAATCACGAAACGACGAAGTATGTGCCATGAGACCCAAAATGAGGCAAGTAAAGAAATCGCTTGGGTTATGGTCAGCACCATGATGGTGAGTGTTAGATTGAGCGGAATGTATGAGGCGCCCAGAGCCTATGTTCCTATGTGGCCATCTCCGCCTGCAAGGGGTGAAAATGTGTGAAATTGCTGTCCATTTAAGACCATATCTCCAGTAGGAGTCTCGTGATTGCATTGACAGAAGCCCACAATGCGTCAAGAGTTGTGGTTTGCGAACCAGCATCCCAAGAACCTCTGACCCCGTGATACACATGAGACTGCTTTAGACTTGTAAGGAACTGAAATCTTGTGAAAAAAGGGAGTTGAAAAACCACAGAGAAACGGACAAAATTTGGGCGATTAATTGGTGACAGCCCTCATGTCAGGATCAGCTACCATCTTGGGAAGGTGACGCCCAGATAGCCATGCCTTTCCCGCGATGCAACAGGGGGAACCGGGGAACAGTTGTAAGGGTTGACAACGTTCTCATCATCTGGGAATAAGACAAGCAAATATCTAGTAATGAATCATATTAATCAGAAGGTGAAGGAGATACTGGGAAAATCCACTACATCTGCACGCTGAAGGCGATTTTGTGCCTTTGTAGCATCACCTCATCATAATTTGTAACGTTTCCATGTCTGGTACCACACCTTTCTCACGTACCAGATATGTTACGATATCCCTGGCACCACACCTGACTGCAGCTTTGAGCATAGCGGGGTGGACCTTTACACGGTCCTCCAGTTTGCGCCGCTTCGTTCTGGGGGATTGATGCTTTGCGCCTCTATCCTCATGCCTCTCGACAAGCATTTTCACCAAAGGGAGGTTTTTGTGGCGGATTGCAACCATGACAGCAAGGTCGTTCTCCAGCATGGGTGATGCACCCTGATCCAGGAGAAACCTTATTAGGGGGAGGAACCTCGCTTGCACAGCTTTCGCTAACGCATATCCATTGTGCGAATTGGGGTCTGGAACAGGTATTCCAGGAGTGTTGTACAAGAACTGCAGCAATGGCAAGGGTTCGTCTTTGTCAGACCATTGCGAGCCGGGTGACGGGCTGAGATTGCGAAATACTCGTCGAGGAAGCTCACACTTCTCTCTAGAGCCCGGTGTTGACTCATTAGACAGGATATTTTGCACGATTCGAAGTACCTCGGGGGAGCAAAGGGGGTAACGTAATGCCCTGGTAAAGATGGCCGAGCGGGCTGTGCATCCACCAGCCCAGCATTGGCCTAAGATATACCGCGCGTGGTACAAGGGACGAGCCGATCTGTAAACTTCTCGGAGATGTCGCGACCCCAGTGGCAGGGCTTGCGAGAGGGCAAATAGCTGGATCTCATGGAGGAGCTGTGTGTTTTTTTTGGTAAGCTTTATTCAAAATTGATCCAAAGTAAAAGTGACCTCTACTGGTAGAGCTTCCAAGGTGACAGCGCCTTGTGCCAGTGTCTGCTTCTCCACCATGGTTTGTACCAACACAACTTTGGCGCACGTGACACATGCCTCTCGCAATGAGCTCGCCCATGAGACCCCTTATAGTATATACCAAGCCGAGTGGCTTCAAATTCGTCCAACTGGATTAAGAGAGTGCTCTTCAAATTTTTCGTATAATGCAATCGAAGCAATCTTTCAGAATGATTCCAATAATCTCCCAGCAAGGGGATAAATGCGCATGGATGCACCCATAGCGCCAACCACCATGAAGCTTATTTCGGGGGAACTTTAGAGAGCTGTATAGCGAGGGCGTCGGCTGTGTAGTTGTTTGAACCAACAAAAGTCCTCGCCTCATTTGGGCTCATCGGACACAACAACCTGGTCATTTGTACTGAAGATCAGAGACTACTGCTGAGGTTACCATCCCCCACAAGCGTAAAGTGCATCCTAATCTTGCCAATTCCTATTCCCGTGTAAGCGGCTATACCACTGAAGTATATATGATAGCAGACATGGGCTGGAGAAATGATACAGCTATAATAAGACAACGGAAGGATGTAACATTATAGTATGGAACAACGAAAGCTCTCCAAAACAGAAAAGGTAGAACTAACCCGAACGCCCTAGATATCGTCTATGTCCACCTCTCCCTCGTCTGCAAACTCATAGATACAGTCTTCGTTGTCATCACCGAAGGTATCGGTCTCGTTGATCTTGGCGTTTTCAGGTAGCTCTCCATAAGCTTTGACTGGATACGAGGTGTCAGGTGGAGTTGAAAGAGGGTAGGGGTACTGGGGACTTACGATTGCGTGCCTCATCAGCAGTATATTTGACAATAACATCTGCTTTGTCGTCTTGGAAATCGCGGAGGGATAGTAACACAATATCGCCCTGATTGATCCACACCTATTGTGAAGGCAATGAGATCTATGTACAATCAGCCCGAGCGCAGTAAATGTATACACGCCTTTTTCCTCATTTTCCCCCGAATGTGTGCTAACCGTTTCTCGCCATCGAAGCATTGTGCTTCAAGGCGTCCATTCCCTAGCATCTTTGTGACCTGGGCGTATTCTTGACCATCCTCCCGGAAGACAAGTTCACGCTTATCGTCGTCATTCTCGTTCTTTCCACGTCTCCGATTTTTACCACCCTTGGATGAGTATGAAATCGACTTTTATTACGAAAATTTTATGACCACACCTTTCCTTTGTTCTGTGAAGGGCGATTAGTTTAATCTAAACGAGGTGTTATTTTACGGACCTTTGGCATGCTTAGGGTTCTGTCTGTGTCTCCTAGCTTGGTCGCTGTAGAGGTTGCGACCGAGAAGATGAAAGGAGTGTTGAGGACAAGGCAGGTATGGACGATTAGATCGATGAGAATGAAATCAAGCTTCTATGTTTGGCTCTATTATTTACCGTTGGCGATACTGCTCATGCCCAGCTGCAAGTGATGAGTACTAATGTATTATTAGTTCGAGAGTGTTACATGGCTGCAGTTGTTGAAGGATCATCATTCTCCTTTAACAATTTTCATTAACCCTTGTTAATTAATCAAAGCTTTGCCATCACTCATTTATCAAACCTCTCCTTCATATGATTCCCCTTCTCCTGTCAACACACCTCATGTGCTTCATCTTCTCCTCTTATTGCACTTAAGGCAATGTTTCCATTTTCTTGCACCTCAGCCATTTTCCTTCCTATGTACTGAGGTAAATCATTTTCCTTGTCCTTAAATTGTCACACATACTTACTTGCTCTGTATAGCTAAGTCTAATGACAATTTAAGGTAGAATACAGCCATTTTCCTTCCTACACACTGAGCTAAGTCTAATGATGATTTCAGTCTTCAATAGGTTATGGGCCCTGTGCAAAATCTGTAAAACTCTGTTGTATATAGCTCAGCAGAACCTTTGTGCTCTCTTCTCAAAGTGTCTTATTGGCTTGCCTATGTCATATCCCAAGTCACACTCTGACCTCTCACCCCGATTCAGCCTGTACCAATTCTGGTCACAGGTTGTTATCTGACATTTGTTCACTCCATTCACACCCCGACCCCAATCCCATGCCTCAGATATACCCTGTTTCATCCTCATCATTCCCACCCCACTCCATCCCCTTGATCTGCCCTCTTCATTCTTGCTCTAGACTAATCGACAATCTTCCCCTGTTGTTTCCAGATGACAAGGCAATTCATATGGTCCACATTGGTCTCTTCCTTGTCTCCAGACTCTGTTACGACTTCAATCAATGCCTATGCTGCAAGCAAAGACTTGTCGCCAGTTGCTCTAAGTTCTAGCGTTTAGGGTTCATTGAGGAAGTATGATCTTGAAGAGAATAAGACTAGCAAGTCTCAGAGTCTCAGGAAGAACATTTGAGAGAGGTTAGATTCTCAAGAACTAGCTAAAGAACTGACTACACTACTCTACCCTATATATAGTGAAGTACAGAGATAGCAAGAATAGCTATCTACAATGTGTAGAACATGTGAAAGGTAAAACAGGGTACAAGTGAACACATGTACAGTAAAATAGTCAGATTGACTACCCATGGTAAGCATAAGGAGAACCCAAGGTAGCTGCATGTCCAATAGCAAGAATAGAACAAGGGGAAAGATGTACGATGTAGGGAAAAGAATTGGGGTTTGTAACAGACTCTGTATATAAGTAGCACAATTTCTGCACTGTATTCCTCAGTTCAAATATCGACTAAGTTCTCCCCCTATTCTCTCTTAGTCCCTCAATGCGGTCTCACTCTGACCCACCCTCACCGAAGGACTTCAGAAGGTACTTGACTCTGACCGATCTTCAGACCATATGTACTTGCTCAGTCTCATCGTTCTCACTCGTCTGCCCTAGTAGTTGACCTTCCTCTTTGCTCTCACTACCAGGCTTAGTCCCTGGAGCAAAGCTACACTCTGATCTCATTCAACAAATACAGGGACACAACCTTGCCAGAGGCACAGCACACAAGCTGAGGCCAATGTCTCTAATCTGTAATACCTCTCACATGATCATTTAGTCCCATGATGTGTTGTGGTTCTTAACAGTATATTTGAACTCACACTTGGCTTGATTCTGTATCACTCTCCATATTAACTTACAACTTATGTCCCATACTGCAGCTCATACATCTGAATGACTAGCAGCACAAGCCAAGAAAATGGCAAGTGGATCCTGACTTTTGAACCCTTCTAAATCCTTGTCATCTATCCTTTCTTCAGGCCGACTCACTCCTGTCTCCAAAACACCCTCTCAACTCTCTTCCGAAATTCCCATCAGTGGAACCCCAGGAGGAGGTGATGATAGTGGTGAAGGTGGTGAAGGTGGTGGCCCTCCTGGTGGTAGTCCTCCTAACAATGGGCACCCTGATGTCAAAGGTGATAATGACTCCAATGTTTCTGACTCCGATGATATGCCCCGCATGAGCGTGGCCACCAAACCCAGCAACAAATGCATGCACCACTTGCCCACCAGTAATGTGACACGCACACCAAATGCTGCGCAAATGCTGCAAAGTGACACGACTCTAGGCGATACCTTGCAGAAAGCTGCAAGGAGAAGACACGCACTTCGCCCCAATAGACCGAGGACTTTCCAGGATGTGCACACACTTCAATCACTTCATGACAGTGAGGTTTCCATCTCTGAAGAAGCTCGGCTGAATGACACCATGCACTGATACACAAGGCAACGCTGCAGAAAACCATGGAAATGGCAACCGAGCAACAGTGCTAACCAAATGGAGCATGGCCTAGACCAGCAACTCATGCCCTGGCAACTCACACCGAAAGTACATGCAGCACGAACAACACTGCAAGGCGCACAAAGGGTTGGGACTAGCAGCGCACCGAGTCACTACCTTACATAGTATGGTCGCAGTCTATAAAAGCCCACCTGTATCGTACTACAAACAAAGGGACTTTTCCCCCCAGGTTTGAGATCACTCATTCGACCTTAACTTATACGATCCGACTTCATCGCCCATCTCTTGGCATGAACACATTGAGTCTATTGTCCCCCTCATGTTTGTTAAAACTCTAGGATAGGTGTTTGCTTTCACACTCATTCTCTTGTGCACTGTAGCATCATTGGACCACACAGGCGGTCACACTTCTCGTCCATCGCGGCCATGCTAGGAGCCTCGCACCCTATGCCGCTCCTCTCGCAACCTATCAGACGCTCGCTCCTCACTATCCTGAAGGCCCACGCCCCCTTCCTCCATCGCTAGGCAACATCATTCAGCTTTCCCACCTCGCTCTATCTCTGCCAGACACATTCAGCTGGGTTCACACATATTCAAGTGGTTGGCAGGCACATCACCAATCCTTTAGTTCATGATCCATCCCTCAATGACGTCCTGCTCACTCTGGCTCAGTCCATGGGCAGCAAGTGTTCTGGTAGCTCATGCCATACCAAAACTCGAGACCCTGATCTTTTTGATGGCTCTGACCCAAAGAAACTCAACACGTTCCTCATCCTATGTCAACTCGCTTTCAAAGCTTGCACTGCAGACTTTGAGATTGATGAAGACAAGGTAACCTATGCTCTGTCCTTCCTCAAGGGTACTGCCCTCAAATGGTTTGAGCCTCAACTCCATTCAAACTCTATGCCTGTTTGGGCAAGATCTTGGACCAGTTTTGTCCAAGAACTCAAGTCAAACTTCGGTCTGGTCAATCCTTCTGGTGATGCTGAAGACAATCTCATGGCACTCCATATGAAGGATGGTCAACACATTGTCAAATTTAACACCAAGTTCAATCGTCTCACCATGCTTGTCTCTTGGGGCGATAGCGCTCTCCGACACTGCTACTATCAAGGTCTCCCAGACTGCATCAAGGACATCATGGCCCTGAATGCTAAACCTGAGACCTTAGCAGCCACTCAGGCTGCTGTGCAAGCAATTGATGCCCATTACTGGGAACAGTCTTGAGAGAAATCTCAGGCTAAAAAGCAAGCCAGCAAAACTGACAAATCCAAGTCCTCCTCCTCTGACAAACAGTCATCTGGCAAGTCCGAAAGCTATAACAGTAACAAGGACAAGGACAAATCAAAACAGTCCAGCTCCAATGACAAATCCAAGCAGTCCACATCAAAATCAGGCTCATCCTCGACATCCTCTGGTGATAAAGGCAAGGGTCCTGACCTTACTGATAAGCTGGGTAAGGATGGCAAACTAACTGCGACCAAGCAGCAATGCCAGTTCAACAACAACCTCTGCATGTTTTGCAGTCTCTCTGGGCATGTGGCCAAGGACTGCTCTAAGGCTGCAAAGGCATGTGCCGCTAAGGTGGCAAGCCCTATGGCCTTGACTTCTGATGAGGAGTCAAAAAAATAGAGAGCAGCCCTCAGGTCTCTGCACAGACTGAGGGCTGCATTGGCTCCACCTATGTATATAAGGAGACAGCTCACCTCAATGTGTCCACTCTTTCAGATCCCACCTTGACTCGCATTCCCTTGACCTCAACCCATCTCTCTGATTCTCTCGCTCCATTTCTTGCTCTCCTTGACTCCAGTTCAACTCACTGCTTTGCTGACTCCAATTTCATTTCAAACCATGGTCTTCACCCCATTCTGATTCCACCTGTTGAGCTTTTGCTCCTTGATGGCACCTCTTGCAGCTACATCACTAAAACCATTGACATTCCCATTCACTTTCCAACCAGTGAAACACTCGACCTCAACTTTTATATAACTCAGCTTGATTCCTCTTGTTCTGTGGTTCTAGGACATAACTGGCTCACCTGCTATAATCCGTTGATTGACTGGGTATTGGGTAGTTGCACTTTCCGTCCCACTCTCTTGGGAACCTCGACCCTGCATGCACCTTTGGCCTATGCTGCCTCAGTACAGCCTGCACAAACTTTGACCACACCCAAGGTATCTCTAATCAATACTGCCACTTTTATGCATGCGTCCAAGCTCCCTGGTTCTGAGACCTTCCGCATCCATTTGACTCTGCCTCAGGCTTCAGCCCGATCTTCTGCTATTGCAGAAGAGTCCATTGACCTGTCTGGCATCCCCGAAGACTATTACAAATTTGCAGATGTATTCAGCAAAGCTAAGGCTGACACTCTCACACTCCACTATCCTTATGATCTCAAAATCAACCTTAAAGAGGGGGCAACTCCTCTGATAGGCCCCATCTACTCCCTTTCACAGTCTGAACTAGGTTCACTCCAAGACTTTATTGAAGAACATGTCTCCATTGGATTCATCTGCCCTATGTGGTCCCCTCACGGTGCTCTGGTCCTCTTCATTTGCAAGAAAGACAGTTTACTCTGACTCTGTATCAATTATTGCAGCCTGAACAAACTCTCCAAGAAGGACTATTATCCCCTACCCCTCATCTCCAATCTCCTCAACAGCCCATGCAAGGCTCGCCTCTATACCAAGATTGACCTCCATCACACATATCACCTCGTCTGCATCACTGAAGGCGATGAGTAAAAAACTGCTTTCAGAACTCGCTATGGCTCATTTGAGTGGCTTGTCATACCATTCAGCCTGTCCAATGCCCCTGTGGCTTTTCAAAGTTTTATAAATGAGATTTTTGCTGACCTCTTGGATGTATGCATCATCATGTACCTCAACAACATCCTAATCTACACCAATGATATGTCTCAATATAAGAAACATGTCAAAGAAGTCCTTTGTCAACTACATCAACATGGCCTGTACACACACACTGATAAATGCGAATTTCATTCCGACTCCATCGAATACCTGGGTTATGTCCTCTCTCTGAACAGACTCACCATGGCTCAAGACAAGGTCAAGACTATTCAAGCCTGGCCCAAACCTCAGAATGTAAAAGACATTTAGTCTTTCCTTGGTTTCACAAACTTCTACCATCATTTTATTTGGACTCAAGTTAACAAGACAAAAATATTTACAGGCAGGCATATTTACTGGAAGGTCTGGGACTCCTCCCTGACTCCTCCACTTTCCTCTGCCTCGCCATCCTTCTGTACTGCCTCCTCTTTGGTCTCCATGCTTGCCAGGAAGAGAGGGTCTTCCCCTTCCTGGGTATCCCTGGAGGCCTGCACCCCCACCTCAATCTGATCTCTGCATTGGAGTGTTCCTCCTTGCATCCTATCCAACATCTCATTGAGGGATTGCCCTCATATCCTGAACTCCAGCCATGCTCTCAACTCACTCTGCTCATTGATTGCATTCCATGCATTCACAGCACAATGCTGATGAGTTGGTGGTTGATGGTGGCAAAACGATCCTCCATCCTTTGGAGGGAGCCGACTGCCTCTGCAAACAGCTCCACCCCCTCTTCAAGCCAGCCCTGCCAAGCTGGTCTCACCTTCTCTTCCTCATTGTCATCAATGGTAGTGCTTGATTTAGGCATGTGTTTTGAAGGCCCTGCAGCCTTCAGGTCATTCGATGATCCCACACATTTGAAGTTCACCCCAGTTGTGCCCCATCAACATGTGAGCTGGCTGTGTGCACACCGTGCACATGCCATGTTATTCTTTGCATCCCTAAGCAAGTCTTCAGCACCAGCAAAAGGATAGACAAGGTTTCGACTTACTTTTCTTGTGGGCTGCACTCCTTCTGCAGCCATCTGCACCTGTTGCAGGGCCCATCACCCTGCACCACTGTGTTCCCACCCCAACATGCCCTCTTCTTGGGCAGCACCACCACCTCCTTGACCTTGTCACAATCCGTGGTGCATGGGGACATAGCCTTCTGTTTTCCTTTCAACTTGGTAGCCTTTGTCGCCACTGCCTTGGCCTTTCTTTTGGCTACCTCCTCCTTTGCCTGGGCCCTCGCTGCCACCTTACATTCACACTTGGCCTGACAAACTAGCATCAGTGTTGCCTTCAAGTAAGTACTGGACTGCTTACTTGGGCCCTAGTCTCCTCTTCCTCCTTCCTTTGGTACTCCTTGTCCTCACATTTCCTATGTTCCTCCTCTTCAGCTGCAGCCAGGGTCACTGCGAATTCAGTGTCCTTACATTCACATTCTGCATCCTCATTCTTCTTGCATTCTAGAAGCTTAGTGACAGTTGGCATATTGAGATCATTGTTGTGGTAAGGATTGAAGACTTAGGAAATTCAGACATCAACATATGCCAAACACATATCAACAACATGACATTCAAACTCAGCAAATCACATGACTCAACCCCTAGGCCCTCATGGGTTTGGGCCCTAAGGAGAGGATACTGTCATATCCCAAGTCACACTCCAACCCCTCACCCTGATTCAGCCTATACCAATTCTGGTCACAGGTTGTTATCTGACATTCGTTCACTCTGTTTACACCCCAACCCTGATCCTGCACCTTGGACATACCCCATTTTATCCTCATCATTCCCGCCCTACTCCATCCCCTTGATCTGCCCTCTTCATTCTTGCTCTAGACCAGTTGACAATCTTCCCCCATTGTTTCCAGA
>JASFDG010000524.1:0-14108 GCA_036937095.1 Phaeolepiota aurea
AATGTGGATGGGTTGCCAAATGAAGCAGGATCAATTGACTCCATAGTGGATGTGATTTTGCACTACCAAAACCACATGGAGCAAGCAGCCTTTGCAGTCACCCACCTAGGCTGCCAACATATGATCTTGGGGTACACCTGGCTTTGGGAGCACAACCCCAAGGTGGATTGGCAGACAAAGGAGGTCAAAATGAGTCGTTGCAAGGGCCACTGTGCCACCTGTAGGTCAGAGGTGAAATGGGATCAGGCTGTAAGACAGGCTGAGCTATGCGCCCTCCATATCTGCTTCCTGGGTCCCACCCCACTACTAAATGAAGAGAATGCTTCTATGCCAACATTAACACTGGATTGCGATGATGATGAAGAGGAGGAAGAGGAACCACTTCTAGAGCCAGGAGACTGACTCTTTTGTGCCAGCATTCCCAGCCAGCATCACTCCGAGACCATCTGCACATCCTCTACAGCCTCACAGCAACTGGCTGAAGCCTTCCACAAGAACTCACAACCCCGGTCCTTTGAGGAGCTAGTGCCCACTGGACTGCACAACTTCTCAGATGTATTCTCTAAGAAGGCATTTGACACCCTGCCAAACCAAAAACCCTGGGACCATGCCATTGAGATTGAGCCTGATGCTAAGCCTAGCAACTGCAAGGTGTACCCTCTGTCCCCATCAGAACAGGTCGAGCTCGATGCCTTCATACAGGAAAATCTCACCACAGGCCAAATCTGTCCCTCCAAATCGCCAATGGCCTCTCTGGTATTCTTTATTAAGAAGAAGGATGGCTTACTCCAACTGGTTCAGGACTACCAGGTACTCAACTCATTCACCATCAAGAACCAGTATCCTTTCCTGCTTATCTCAGACTTGGTAAATCAGCTGCGGGGTGCATGCTACTTCACCAAGTTGGACGTCCACTGGGGGTATAACAACGTCCGGATTAAGGAAGGAGATGAGTGGAAGGCGGCCTTCTGTACCAACCGCAGCCTGTTTGAGCCTTTGGTAATGTTCTTCAGACTCACCAACTCCCCCTCCACCTTCCAGATGATGATGAATGACATCTTCCATGACCTCATTATGGAAGGGGTGGTCTGCATATACCTAGATAACATCCTCATCTTCACCAAGTCCCTAGAGGAACACCAGCACATCTCCAGACTCATGTTACAGAGACTCCAAGAGCACCAGTTATTCCTTCAGCCTGACAAATGTGAGTTTGAGAAGACTCAGATCGAATACCTTGGACTCATCATTTCGGAAGGCCAGGTAGAGATGGACCCTGTCAAGGTGGCCAGAGTGGCAGAGTGGCCTGTCCCAGGCAACAAGCACAAGGTGCAGTCCTTCCTGGGGTTCATCAACTTCTACTGGTGGTTCATTGCAGATTTCTCGCACCATGCATGGCCCCTCTTTGACCTCACCAAGAAGGACACTCTATGGGCATTCACTCCGGAGTGTCAGGCCACATTTGATGAACTCAAACAAATTGTCACCTCAGCCCCAGTCCTTGTCTTCCCCAACAACTCTCTTCCCTATCATGTTGAAGCCAACAGCTCGGACTATGCTACTGGAGCAGTCCTGTCGCAGCAGTCTGGGGAGGATGGCAAGTGGCATCCCATTGCATATTACTCCAAGTCTCTCAGTGCCATGGAGTGGAATTATGAGATCCACAACAAGGAAATGCTGGCCATCATTTGGGCTCTAGAAGAATGGAGGCACTTCTTGGAAGGGTCAGCCAAGACAACTGAGATCTGGACAGACCACAAGAACTTGGAGTACTTCATGACAGCCAAGAAGCTCAACCGGCATCAGGCGCAATGGTCCCTATACCTCTCCCACTTCGATTTCCTGCTCCACCACCAACCGGGTCGCTTGATGGGCAAGCCAGACACTCTCTCATGCTGATCTGACCATGGAACGGGCTCAGGAGATAATGCAAACATTACACTCCTCAACCCTGCATTCTTCACAGTCCAAGCATTGGAGGCCATTGAGCTCACAGGTGAAGAAACGGGGATTCTGTGCGATATCAGACAAGGGAATTGGGCTGGAGAGCAGGAGGATACAGTGGTAGTGGCAGCCTGTGCCCTCAAGGAGTCACGGGGATCCTCGACATGGGCTATAGAATGGTCTGAGGCCAACAACCTACTCTGTTTTAGAGGGAAGATCTATATCCTAAAGAATGCAGACCTGAGATGCCACATTGTGTCCCTCTGCCATGACACCCATGTTGCTGGACACCCCGGCCAGTGGAAGATGCTAGAACTCATATCACGACATTACTGGTGGCCCCAAATGTCCCACTACATCAGTCAATACACCAAGACATGTGACCTATGCCTCTAGACCAAGATTCAGCGTCATCACCCATATGGAGAGCTCACTCTGCTGCCCATTCCTCCCTTGCGCTGGCACACAGTGAGCGTGGACTTCATTACTGAACTCCCCGCATCGAATGGCTATGACTCTGTAATGGTGGTGGTGGATTTGGCTGGCAAATGGGGTCACTTCATCCTAACCCATACTATGGTCTCAGCTCTGGGAGCAGCCCACCTTTACCTGCAGCACATCTGGAAGCTCCATGGACTCCCCAAGTATGTGGTCTCAGACTGAGGGCTGCAATTCATTGCCACCTTCACCAAGGAGCTGTACCAACTCCTAGGCATCAAGCTCTCCTCTTCCATAGCATACCATCCTCAGACCAACGGTCAGACCAAGCGCCTCAACCAGGAACTGGAGCAGTATCTGTGCCTGTACTCATCGGAGTGCCAAGATAACTGGGATGAAATCCTGCCACTGGCCAAGTTCAGCTACAACAACCATATCCATTTCTCGACACAAGAGACCCTATTCATGCTGGACTCAGGGCAACATCCACATATGGGCTTTGAGCCTGACATGGAGCTGTCCCACCTTGAGACTGTAAATGAATTCAAGGACCGGATGGCTATTGCACTCAAGGAAGCCAAGGCAGCCCTCACCAAGGCCAAGGAGGATATGGCATGCTACTATGACCATTAGCGTGAACCCCCTCCAGTGTTCGAGGTTGGAGACAAGGTCTTCTTGGATGCCAGTGACATAAGGATGACCAGGCCATCCAAGAAACTCTCACACTGATTTCTGGGTCTGTACAAGGTGGAACGGCATGTAGGCAACAATGCCTACCAACTCAAACTCCCTCAGTCTATGAAAGCACTTCACCCAGTCTTCAATGTCATCAAGCTCATGCCAGCTCCAGAAGATCCGATCCCAGGCCAACGAGCTGCACCACCCCCACCACCAGTCCTAGTGCAAGGCGAGGAGGAGTATGAGATTGAGAAGGTCTTGGACAGTCAGATTCACTGGAATAAGGTCCAATTTCTGGTCAAATAGAAGGGGTATGGCTATGAGGACAATGAATGGCTTCCAGAGTCACAAGTACATGCTCCAGCACTCAAGGCAAAGTTCTACCACAACAATCCAGGAGCTCTGTATCAGATTCAAGCACTATTTTTCGAGAGACTCAATTTTTGGCTGCTATGGGAGAATAGTTGGCAGGATGTGCATCAGGGTCACTGTACTCTAGAGGGGGGGTGATGTCAGGGGACAACCTATTTCCTTTCTCTTTCTCTTCATACCCTTTCTATCTTGCTCATATCTTACTCACTCATTTTAGTATTACACACACTCACTCCCATTCACCTTCTGAGCACACTCCTTTTCACTCTGATCCACTCTGATGCTCCCTCACTCAGACCTACAGCTGCAACTACTCAGGTTGGGCAAACCACTAGTGCTCTCTGAGTGCGACACCCTGCATGACTCCGCTCCACTCTGTTCTCATGCACCCAATCCAGTATCTCACTATGGTCATAAGGGGTGCAATTACTTATACATTTCCACATTCCTTTTAATATACAGCTCACACTTTCTGATGAGGTTCCTTAGAGTTTCCTCTTTGGATATCCCTCATCAGGTAAGCCATCATTACAGGTCTATACTTAGTACAATATATTAACTTTGGATATCCCTCATCAGTGGTCTGAGTAGGTGCCCTGAGGTTGCCCTTACAGTCCTCTACCTCTTCTGAGGACATTGATCACATCCACCCAAAATCTTCCCACACCTTAGACTTTACATCATGCTACAAATCCATCATCCTTGATGTTGTTGACAAATTAGAAGAATATTTCAAGATCAAGCACAAGGATTTCAAGAAGTGCAATCCACTTAGATGGTAGAGGAGCTAACAGGAGGATTGGCCTAACCTTTACTGTCTTGCTTGTGATATTCTTCATATTCCAGGTTTGTAGTATCTTATTTTGTTATTATCCTTCTGTTTATAACTTTTTTTAGGCTCTGCCATTGCTGTCAAATGCATTTTTTCCAGCAGGAGGAACACCATATTGGTTTGCCATGCCAGTCTTCAGCCAGAGACCATCTGCACACTCATGGTCCTGAAACACTGCCTCTATTGCATGTGTAAGGGTAAGATAACTACTTTAGAGTAGGTTTTTGTCATAGAAATACAAAGCTATTTAAATTGTACCCATAACAATCCCATTGATGGCTGTATACACCCCCATGCTGTGCCATTGAGGTTTGTTGAAACTGTTATATGGATACAGGAATAGTCATATCTGTAACTGTCTGATACCATGACCATATGGCTGTATCCCATATATGGGATGGTGCTCACCCCTACTCAGTATTGGTGTTGCATCTGCTCAGATTTGCTACCAATATCTGGGCCTTTCATATATTGGAGTGGCCATACTGTAAAACCTGTCAATCTCATCCCTTAAAGCCATTGTTATAGCAGATGCTCAAATACATGTGAACATTCTACACAGCCTTGTACTTGAGGCATATGAAATATAATCATCATTTCTACTACTGTACAGAATATTCTAGTTAGTTGTTCTACTTGTATATAAGGACTCAAGTTTGTAGCAATAAAAACTAATCATTACATCCTAAATATGCTGCGCTCAATAGGTTATAGGCCCCAGGCACAACTGATTGGAAGGAACTTACTATCTTGATATGCCCTCTTATCTTATCTTGTAAAATCAATTAGTCAACATGTCAGAAGGATACACATCTGGGGCTTACTGGATGGAGCTGCTAAAAGCAGACAATTGGATGCTGTAGAAGTGCCGCATGGTTGCCAACCTCCAAGACCTAGGACTGGAGAGATATGTTGCAAAAGATGCAAGCACTCCAGCACCAGTAGATGTGACCAAGCTGACAGTTGAGGAGCTTGAGGCTCAACGGAAATGGCATGAGGATGATGCAAAAGCCCAAACAAGGATAGAGCTAGCAATCGGAGATATGGAAATGATCCATATCAGTGGCACAACAACAGTGCAGGAAATGTGGGATCAACTCACTATAGTCAAGGAGTCCAAAGGCAGGCTTGGAGTGCTTGCCACATGCCGCACACTGTATCGTGCAAGTGCCAAAGAAGGATTTGACATGGTAGATCACATCTTGAAGCTACAGAAGCTCCAGGAGGAGCTACATCTAATGGATAACAAAGTTAGTGATGAAGATTTTGTAATAATCCTCATTACATCCCTACCTGAAAGCTGGGACATATATACATCCTCCTATCTTGGGTCTAGTGGCAATAAGCCAGACTTGAAGAGCCATGAGCTTGTGGCAATATTACTTGAGGAAGACCAATGCCGCCATGGAAGGACTGGAGAGTCAGGAAATGTGTCATTGCAGGCATGAGGAAAGGGAAACCATGGGAAGCCAGAGGCTGATACAGACAAGGAATGCTATAATTGTCATAAGAAGGGATATATGGCAAAGGATTGCTAGGCAAAGGGTGGCAGATGTGAGGAACAGAGACCAAAGGGCTGCTGAGGACCTAATTGTGGCCACCAATCTAATCAGGCATCAGAACCTGTCAACAATGCATTAGCCAATGCATCATATATGGCAATTGATACTCACGAATTCTCCAAATACGATTGGATTCTTGACTCTGGGATAACATTGCACATTTGCACAGTGCAAGAGGCCTTCTAGGATTTTGTGACTATGAAAGATGTAGATGTGCAGAGAGTTGGAACCTCTGCAAAGGCATATGGCTGTGGAACTGTGATTGTCAATTTTGCTGTTAATGGAAGGACAATCAGACATCAATTACATAATGTCCTATTTTTACCTGGCACACCTAATTGCCTACTGTCAATATCATGGCTCGACAATGGAGGGGGATATGTGGAGTTCAAGGATGGGAAATGTGACCTATATGATAAGAAGAATCAGGTCATTGGAAAGGGAAGGAAAGTTAATGGACTTTACCTTCTGGATGCATGAGCAGAGCTGCCTGGACAGGAGCATGTACATTTTGCAGTACTACTGAAGCTTTCGTGGGACCAGTGGCACTGCCGCTATAGACACATATCAGTAGGAGCACTTGAAAAGATGAAGAAACAAGGCCTAGTGACTAGACTTACCATTGATGAGTCCTCCATTCCCTCCTGATCTTGTGAAGCATGCATTGCTGCCAAGCAAGTACACCACCCATTCCCTAAAGAGGCCGAACATTGATCAGGGATGCCAGGCAAGCGTATATTGAGTGACATGTGGGGACCTGCACACGTCGAGTCAATAAACCATTGGAAATATTATATTTCACTTACCAATGACTGTACAAGGCTTGGAGCTGCCCCATTCATAAAGACCAAAGATCAGGCCTATGATCGGATTGTTGAATATTGTGGCATAATTGGAAAGAAGCATGGGAAGCTTCCAACATATCTATGATTTGATAATGGAAAGGAATTAGTAAATGAAAGGTTAAAGAAATGGGCTGCAGAATGAGGAATTACCATTGAGACAATGGTGCCATACTCACCTTTGCAAAATGGTGTTGCAGAGCAGTTCAATCACACCTATCTAGAGTTGGCACGAGCTATGCTCATTGCCCATGACCTCCTGATCTTCTTGTGGGATGAGGCAGTCTCACATGCTGTGTATTTGCAAAACCACACACCAATGTGCTTGATGGAAAAACATCATTGGAGGCATGGACAGGGAAATGGCCAGATATCTCACACCTGAGGGAGTTTGGATGCAATGTATAGGTGCTAGATGAGGACAAGAACAGGTCAAAACTAAGCCCAAAATCAAAGAAAATGGTGCTTACTGGCTTTAATGATGGATCAAAATCCATCTGATATTATGATGCAGCCACATGCGCAATTCGAACAAGCAGGAATTTTGCCTTCAACAAAAATGAAGAGCTGCAGGAGCTTGAAATCATGGTAGATGTGCCTGCTTTGCACATTGAGGGGGAGCTAGAACCAGTTAGCAATGCACAAACCATATAAGAAACCCAAGACTTATCTAAAACAACACAAGAACTTATTCCACAGCCTACCCACATCACCAGACCTCACCAAGACATCGATTATCGTGTGCTAAATGATCTGTATGCAAACTGATGTGTCAGAATGCCTACAGGACCCCCCACCAATGTTGCAAGGCCAACTGTGTCATCGAATGCAAAATCGAAAGCACGGGAGCATGCAAACCTTGTGGTAGATGAGATGCATGAACAGATGGTTGAGTTGGCACTCCAGAGACATGAAGAGAACACTTTGGGATTGCCCAAAAGTGTTGAAGATGCAAGGAGTGGTAATGAAGAGAAAGAATGGGAAGGTGCCATCAAAGCAGAGTTAGATCAATTAGATCAGATGGGCATGTGGGAATTAGTGGACTTACCTCCAGGATGAGAAGCCATCGGATGTTGATGGGTATTTGCAAAGAAACACAATGAGCATGGCCAGGTTATCAAGTACAAAGCAAGGCTCATTGCACAAGGGTTCTCCTAGCACCCTGGCACTGACTACAACCATGACACAACCTTTGCACCTGTAATGTGATTCGATTTGTTGTGCACAGTCCTAGTGCTGGCAGCCATAATTGGATTAGACATCTGCCAAATCGACATCAAAGGTGCTTACCTCAACAGCCACATTGACATGGAAATATATATGTGCCAACCACCAGGATTTGATGATAGAACAGGACATGTCTGTCACCTCCACCAACCTCTCTATAGACTCAAGCAGTCTGGCAATGCATAGAACCGAGAATTTAATGAGGCCATAAAGGCCATGGGATTTACAAGACTCAAAACGGATTATTGCACCTATCTCCAATAGCGCAATGGGAAAAATGTGATTCTATTGGTCTGGGTTGATGACATCATCACCCTGAGCAATGACCCTGCTGAGAACAACAATGTGGAATGCAATCTCGCATCACAATTTGAGATCAAGGCTATAGGCATGCCTGACATGCTTTTAGGCATGAAAATTAACCACAACAAGCATGCTCACACCATTACCCTCTTGCAAACACACTATATCAATGCTCTACTCCAATGATTCCATCTCAAAGATGCAAATCCAGTCTCAACACCTCTTGATACAAGCATAAATTTGGATTTAGATGAAAAGGGGGAATCTATTAGTATTGGGGATCCAGATCCACAGGGATCAGGTGCATACATGACCATTATTAGCTCACTGATATATGCCGCCATAGCGACATGTCCCAATATTGCCTACACTGTTCAATGGCTGGCTCAGTTCACTCAAAATCCACAACCAAAGCACTGGGCAGCCACAAAACAAATCCTCCAATACCTCAAAGGAACACAAACTCACACACTTACATATGGTGGCCCAGCACAAGACTGGACCAACTTATCTCAACATATTGTGATGCTGATTGGGCATCCAATACTGATTGAAAATTGATCAGTGGTTATGTCATAACCCTCGCAGGTGGTGCCATGGCATGGAGCTCTAAGAAACAGAGCACCATTGCTCTCTCCACAGCTGAAGCCAAATACATCGCAGCCACACACACTGCTAAACAGGTGCTTTGGCACCAATCTTTTCTTCAAGAACTCAGAATCATGCAGCCAATGACAACAATGATATTTTCTGACAATCAAGCCGCTGTTGCAATCATGCACCATCCCAAATACCATTCCAGAATGAAATATATCGATATCTTACATCATTTCCTTCGCAATCTCATTGATGCCAGCACTATTAACATTGTATATATCTCAACACATGGAAATCTGGCTGATATATTCACAAAGGGACTACCTAGGATGGTATATCAAGACCTTACCTATGAGATCGGCATACTGTCCGAGCAAGGGGGAGTGTTGTAGCAGATGCTCGAACACATGCAAACATTCTACACAGCCTTGTACTTGAGGCATATGAAACATAATCATCATTTCTACTACTGTACAGAACATTCTAGTTAGTTGTTCTACTTGTATATAAGGACTCAAGTTTGTAGCAATAAAAACTAATCATTACATCCTAAATGCACTGCGCTCAATAGCCATGCATTGAAGTATACCTTTCTTGGCCCATTGCTTTCTATGCAGCTGCTCAGGAATCTAGTCCTCATCTCTTGGGTCATCACCATTATCTGCTGCAAGGTTCATCAACCTAATGTAAAGCCTTTGGCTTTCAAACTTGAGCTCCCAGATGCCCCACTCCTCAAATTGCTCATTGTCAACTTCTTCATCCTCTTCAGCATCATCTCTCCACCATGGCTTCAAGCTGTCCAAGCACCTTAACTCCAAGTCTTCCTCAAAGTCATCCTCCCCTACATCCCCTGCTCTGTCATCTTCAAGTGTAGGATTGACTTCATTTGAGAGCTCTGCAGGCATTTTGACATCCATGGGTGATACAAGTGGTTCCAACAAGGGTCCAGGTTGGTTCCAGAGCCCAGTAAGGTTTCGCTTTTGCCTTTTGGAGTGTTGTTTTGGCATGAAGGGTGCTCACTGTGCGAGACAATGGTGACTTGGTTTGCTTTTGTTGACTTTTGCTGAATATTTTCTGCCCTGACCGCTTGGTAAAAATTTCCGCTCTCTTCGGAATCATGTTCAGCCCACAAAGAGCTCTCAATTACACTATTTTTTATATTTTTCCCGATTTTTTTCGGGGTTGGCCAAATTTTTCAGGGTACATTTTGTTCAACCCTTGATTTCAGGAAATTGGCTCATGAAAATTAATTCATTTGGTCTATCTTAGCATGTTTGTAGTATCAAAAGTGGAAATAGTTGATTTGTGGTTGGTAGATGTCCTGTTATGGATGGGTGTGGGAGAGTTGGCCAGTGGCCAGAGCCAGGTCACAAGGCCACATGGGGATGCCATTGGGTCACCCATCTGGCCTTGCTCGGGTTCGTCATCTGGTTGAAAACTGGTGATATTATCAAGGGGGGTGGGTGGGTGAAAAGACTGGAGGGTGGCCAAGTGGGGCCAAACGACAGTAGCGTATGTAAGTAGATAAGGTAGCTGTCATCCACAAACTGCAAGGTCACATGTACTCAGTGTGACATGATCAAAAAAGGAAAGAACAGGTTAATTAACATGAAAGCATG
Source organism: Phaeolepiota aurea (assembly GCA_036937095.1). Taxonomy (NCBI): domain Eukaryota; kingdom Fungi; phylum Basidiomycota; class Agaricomycetes; order Agaricales; family Squamanitaceae; genus Phaeolepiota; species Phaeolepiota aurea. Next base: position 10,415 of record JASFDG010000524.1, read on the forward strand.
CCAAAAACATGTTCATCAACTGATTTTGAAAGATATGGTCAATAGGAACTGTTCTATATAGCCTAGTTTAGCTGAATCTATGCGTACTTTAATTTTCACCAGAGACTTGCATATGTAGTATCCAAAATAAGAATTTATACCTGGAGATCCTGTTGATATCTTGAATAAAGCTCATTTACTCTTGTCCACGACCACTATGGGAAAGCACAAATCCTCTTATTCAGTCCGTAAAACAAATTTACAGGCTGCTTGGAATGCGAAGTCAAACAAATGACAAAAATCTGCTGGCACAGACTCAGATGTATCAGATAGGGATGAAGAGATGACATTGGACAACAAGACTGTATGCCTTAAATCATGCCAAAATATTCCTTGATTAATTCTCAGATGATATCTAGAAGGAAATTGAAAGCAATGAGGGTGTTGAGCAAGGCAATGTTTCAGAAATGACTAGAGAACAACCTATCCATTCCAAATTCTGGGTTGCAATTGACAAAGGGGCACTTGCTGCTGTACCACATAGGGAACTATCCTACTTCGAGTGGTTGATTGTTACTGATCCATCGATTATTGATAGTGCTAAGGAATATTCTGCTGAGAGTTCAAACACACAAAGTATCAGCAACGATGACAAAGATGCCAACCTAGAGTCTATGGACAATAGAGAGGAAGAAATCGGACCAGATGGAATTGATAATGTCAAGGGGGATGGCATAACATTGGAGGATGAAGAAACTCACCATTCATCATTACTGATAAATGCTCCTCTCCCAAATACACACCAACAAGAACCAACTCATGCACCTTTGGAAGGATATGAATACACAAAATTCAACCCCACTCCGATAAATCCAAACTCACCTGCCATCGATTCTTACATTCATCCAACCCAAAATGATGCTGTTGCAGTATTGGAAGACTTGAAAAAAATCCTTCATCCAAGACGTGACACTGGAAGGGGATACAAAGACCCCGATATTGATCTGTGGACCCATGCACGTCTAGAGGGAATGAGCTCAATGTTTTACATGTTTATGAACCTACAATCACATACCTACAACCAATGGGGGCTTCAGCTTGCCAAGCTGCAATTGGCATGGGACGTGAGAGGCACTGTGCTAGGCGACTTTGCAAATTGAACTATGCTTTCCTGGCTAATCGGAAGGTCCTTTCTGTTAATCCATATGGTGACTGGAATGAGTCATTATTGGTTAATGAAAATATTGTAAATGAAATCAGCATTTACCTCTTATCCCTCAGAAAGGAGATAATGGCCACCAAACTCATGGATTTCCTTTGTAGTGCCAAGATTAAGGAAAAGTATGGAATTGAACGTGATATCAGCCATAAGACAGCATGCTGATATCTTCATGTACTTAGTTATTGCTATCAATATACACAAAAGGGTCAGTATATCAATGGACATAAAAGAGATGATGTGGTCACTTATAGAAAACATGTCTTCCTTCCAAAGTGGAAGAAATTTATGGATTGAATGGCAGTATGGGACAAAGATCTCAAGGAGCATCTGCCAACTAGAGGTGGAAAACAGGTCATTATCTGGTTTCATAATGAGTCAGTATTTTACACTCACAATCGAAGGAAAAAAGGGTGGTACCATAAGGATGCTTGTGCAAAACCTTACACAAAGGGTGAAGGCACATCCTTGATGGTTGCAGATTTTGTCTCAGCAGATTTTGGCTGGCTGGCTTTGCCTGATGGGAAATGTTCAGCACAATGCCTCTTTAAGCCAGGAGCCAATCACAATGGCTACTTCTCAAATGAAGATATTCTCAAGCAAGTAGATGAGGCAATTGACATCCTCAACAAATTCTACCCTGATTTTGACCATGTCTTCATCTATGACAATGCAACAACACACCTGAAGTATGCAGAGGACACTCTCTCTGCCCGAAAGATACCAAAAAATGTCCTAAAGCCAGGGAAGAACTGGGGGGTTAAAGTATCCAAGCATGACCCAATAACTGGAAAGCTCATCTACCAGCCAGATAGATCTGTTGACAAAGTCAAGATCTTGATGCAGGATAGGCGCTTCAAGAATGGCGAACCTCAATCATTATATTTTCCAATAGATCATCCAGAGAAAGACTTACATGGAGTATTCAAGGGTATGGCCATGATCCTGCAAGAGAGAGGGTTTGGAGACATGTCAAAGGTATGAGCGGAATGTCTGAAGTTCAAATACAAACCTGGCAAGACAAGGTGCTATTGCTGTAGGATCCTCTATAATCAACCAGACTTTGCAGAGGCAGAGTCAATACTCAAAATACACTGCTGTGCTCATGGAATTCATGCAGTTGTGTTCCTGCCAAAGTACTGTGAACTTAATTTCATTGAGCAGTGCTGGGGCAGAGCAAAAAGTGTATACAGGATGTACCCTCCCTCCTTAACCACAGAGGACCTCGAAGCAAACACTCTTAGGTCTCTGGATAGTATTCCTCTTCCAATGATGAGGAGATTTGCAACTCAATCTTGCCGTTTCATGGATGCCTATGATCATGGGCTGAATGGGAAGCAAGCAGCATGGGCAGCACAAAAGTACAAGGGATATTGAGTACTGCCACAGGATATATTCGAGGAGTTGGGAAAGCAGGGCCTTATCAAGACAACAAGTTAGAGCTTTTATCCCACCAAAACAATAGAAGACCCACTGACTTTGACATGCCATAAGCTATTGCTGCCAATGTCTGACATTCCGAGGGAAACTTGACAAGATTGAGCTGTTCGATAAGTGTAAAACTTTGCAGGAATGTCTACCTTATTGTTATAAAGAGTTCCTATTGATGAAATTTAAGGATTTCATCTGTGGATCAAAGATAGCCACCTATCTATAAAAACTTTCCTGATATATTATTGATCTATATCACAAATGATCATGGCACATGAGCTCACAGGTTGTGGATGACAGCCTATGTGATTGTTGCATGTCTTATCCTCCTTCAGGCCTCCACTCCCCCTTGCATGCCTACTAACCACTTTGACCTCTTCACTGACCACCTCAACTCTGTCCGTTCTCTCAACTCCCTCTCTACCCTCCCTCATCACCTCTCTCACAACCCAGCTCACTCACTTTACTACTGGATGATCAACATTAGATGGAGAATGGAAGGACACAATGATATGGAGACAGATTTGCTGCGACTTGACACTGATCACCCATTCAATTTTATCTGTCACATTCGCGCTCATACCAACTCTTCCTCCATTCCCAGCTGCATGAATCGCCTTGCCAATCACATTGCTTCCAGGTCTCAATTTGCTCCTTTATATCCTCTTCCTGTCCCTGTATCCACTTTTTTCATGGACCCCTTTACACCCTATCATCCAACTCATGGCTACATCGAGTCCAGTGTTTCTCACTTCCTTGCCAAACTGCTTGCTTCCACTGCCCTACCCAATTACCCACCTCACATAGTTTCATGCCTCCTTTACAATGACCATGCTCTACTATCTTATCCATACACCCATGCATCATCTGCCTATTCTGCTGTCATTCAACTCTATGCCCAATCAGATCAGCTAGACAGTGCATCAACACTTGCAAAGTGTATGCCTGCCTTAGCCCAACCTTGGTGCCACTTTGGCTGTCCGGTTTTTGAGACCACCCATCACGTCTTCACTGCTTGCCCCAGATTTTTACATCTGCATGAATGCGCAATGCAAAAACTGACAT
>JASFDG010000525.1:0-14092 GCA_036937095.1 Phaeolepiota aurea
CAAACGCGAATAGACCAAGGCGATACCCACGCCGACATGACAGTCACCTCACTTCCTTGAAACGCTCCGAAATCACTGAGTGGCCTGATATTTCCTCTAAAAATCACAGTCAGGCAACCAACTTGTAATTTATATCTTGCTCTGTTCCACAATCTCACTTCTGTAGCAATGAACCACGACAGCGTGGTCTCCAATTTTCACCTACTTTTGCTCGCTCTTGGGGGTCTTTTGATCTATGCGACGCGAAAGCTGGTTCTCGGACTCCAAGTGAGTAGTCTCGTCATACGCGTTGCGCCTCTGCTGACCGCACATCGAGGCCGTAAACCACATCCCGGGCATGCGCATTCCGTTCTACCCCTTGACGCTCCCTGGCGCCGTTCTGCCCACGTCGTGGTGGAACCCTGGCCTCGACTTCGTCTGGTCCTGGCGGCGGCACAGTATGTAGTACTATCCTAGCTAACGAACACCAGATTCTCATATCACCCTCCGCAGTATATGGAAAGCGAGAAACAGTCTCAGTCGTCCCATTCTTAATCGGGCCCCCTGCGATCTTCACCACGAACCTCGATGTCTGCCGCCAGGTCGCGAGTGGCGGGCACAAGTCGGACTTCAGCAAGCCGGAGAGCGCAGTCCAAATCCTGCTGTGAGCAAGCACCCATCCAGTACAGCTAACGCATTCTGACAATGAGGCGGCGATTTTAGACTTTGGGGCACGAACCTCGTAGCGGCAGATGGGGATGTGTGGCGCCGACACCGCCGCATTATGGGACCGGCGTTCAACAATACCCTGTGAGTCGCGTGCACGCCTTACTAAATGAATCACCCCCAACTCAGTGCCTCCTTGCGGCGTGTGTAGATATCAGATGGTGTGGACCGAGACGGTGCGGACTTACCACGAGATGGTCTCTGCAGAGGGATGGACACACAAGAATATCGTTGACGTGCCTACCGTCCAGCATCTCACATTAAAGGTCAGCCCCATCACTCGACCAACGAGGATGATACCGACCCACCTTCCAACACAGCTCGCGTTATCCCTCATTGGGAAATGCGCCTTTGGGATCAAGTTTGACTGGGTCGAACAGCCACACCCCGACGGAGTACCAGGGGAAGCACACCAACAGTCGCTGCAAGAGTCGTTCCGCCTCTTCGTGGAATCTTTCACACTGTTCCTCCTCCCAAAGTGGGTCCTCTGGCTCCCGTTCACGCGGTACGTGTGCTAGCCCCTTCCCCCCCCCTGACATCAATCGCGATCCCTGAGTGGTCTATCATTCCAGCATCCAGAAAACACGCACGGCGCACACACATCTCACGGCGTTCATGCACAAGGAGGTTGCAGAGAAGCGCGCGGAGCTGCATGGGCAGGCGACGACGACAGCGAAATCGCAGGACGTGTTCAGTATGCTCGTGCATGCGAACGAGGCCGAGGCGGACAAAGCGAAGCTAAGCGATGAGGAGCTAGTGCGTCCATCCACGTCGTTCATGGCATTCGTTCATTTCTTATGAGTGGTTTTATTTGTAGGTTGGGAATATCTTTGTACTCTTGTTCGCGGGCCATGGTGAGTGTCCTGTCTTTCCGTCTCTCACTCGTTTCCTTATCTTTTATTTACACACAATTACTAAACGCGCCCTCTAGAAACGACGGCGCACACACTTGCTGCAACACTCGGGTTCCTGAGCCTGTACGACGACGTCCAGGAGGAGGTCGTGCAGCAGATCGTCGATGTCATCGGGTGGGAAGGGGATCCTGTGAGTTGTCTTCTACTGTCCTGCCATTTTTGTGTGATGCCTTTAAAAATCTGTGACTTGCCGTCTTTCCACTCCCTTTTTTTTTATACAACCGATACTAAATACCATCACACACAGCCCTTCGACGCCTACCCAAAGATGAATAAAGTCCTCGCGGTATTCTACGAGACATTGCGGATGTTCCGTGCGTACTCATCTCTCCGATAATAACGCGCGCATGCCATTACTGACGCAAATACCAGCGGCGGGATACCTAGTCATCCGGGAGGCGACAAAGGACACTGTGATCAATGTGCCCGCACCACTCTCCGAAGACAAAGGGCTGGATCGGGATGCCGGTGCAGAGACGGTTCCAGTTGCAAAGGGGACTATTGTACGTCTTCTGCCTACACGTTTGGTTTGTAGAGCTGACATTATACATTCAGGTCATAGTGGATATGATCGGCGTCCGTGAGTTGCATATCTCTCTTTTAAGCCCCTGGTTCTGAGCCTAATCCCTGTGCCCCCACTTGCTTGTTAGAATACAACCCGCGCTACTTCACGGATCCATACGAGTTCAAGCCCTCCCGGTGGCACGATATCGCAGGCGAGTCAGAGGCATTCTCCGCGTTCAGCATCGGTGCGTGACCACTCGTTCGCCGTTACCCAATCCTCCACACTAAATGCACCCCACAGGCCCACGCACATGTCTCGGGCGGCGCTTCGCAACCACAGAGGCAGTCGCTTTTCTCGCGCTTGTGCTGCGCGACTGGCGCATCGCACCGCTGTTGCAGCCTGGCGAGACCAAGGCGGGGTGGCGCGCGCGCGTGATGCACCCCGAGCTCGGGATTACGCTGACGCTGCGGGATATTCCGGTAAGATTCGTGCGGCGGGGGGCGTAGGGTATATCAACGTTACTTGGACTGTTGTTTTCGGTTATTGTGTGTTGGCAACCAGAGGGCAGACAAAACATCCCTGAGGAGAGAGAAAAGACGTGTGTTTTGGACAGACCAGGCGTAATGAATAACGTATACATTGAAGCCTCACGTCAAAGGGCTCCCAATACCTGGCGCTGGCACATCATGCTTATCTTACAATACAATCGCCGCTACTCCCCTGCCCTCAATATTCAATTTTATGGTATCACTCCACCCACCGAAAAAATGAAAATCATAGATATACGCTGACTCAGTCATGTACACTGCGCTGATAACCTGCACCCCATTTTTCTGCAGGGATTGGAGTGCGCTGGTAAAGGACTTGAGGTCCATTCATTTGGCTGATATATGCCTGCATCTGATGATGCCGGATGTGTTGAAGATGAAGATCTTTTTGTAGTAGCAGTCGGGATCGTCTGACATCAGGTCTGCTGTAGGCTGGCGTTCAACGTTCGGGGGGCTGTAAAGGTCAGTGAATGAATGTGACCAAGCGATACTAGTTGGGTAGCGTCGATTCAAGTTGCGCACTTTAGGGTGGATGAGGTATGCATGGGCTATGAAATCGTGTGGTGCCGCTTGGGTGCCGCCCGCCGCTCATCATATCATCCTAAACTTGCTCGTATACAGTAATGACAAAAGCTCGAGTCATTAAATGTCATGGGTCATCCTGCATCATAACTCCGAGCACCCGATATTCGGGCGTTTCAGGTTGTTGGCCAACCCACTACCTACCATACATTTTGAGCGTTTGCAAATCGCAACTTTCAGGGATCTATACCACGGTGGGTATTAAAGCAAAAGCGTGGTGCTTGGTGGCTGTCAGCCGTTGGCTTCAAGGACTGAACGTTGACACGCGTCCGACATCCATAACAGCTCTTCTTTGTTGGAATGTACCTTGTCTCGTACAACTTGCACACTGTTTCAGCTACCCACTCCTTAACAGCTGATCTCCTTGTACCAATCCTCATCTTCAGAATGAAGATAGATATACGCCGATTCAAGAGTATACACCGCGCTGACAACCACCACGCCCTTCTCCTGCAGGGATCGGAGCGAGATGATGAATGACTCGAGATGTGTTCTGTCGTCAGAGCCGAGCGAGATTTGTGTGCATTTTGTTAAGCCGGATGTGTTGTAAATGAAAAATTTGTCGCCTTCGTGCGATACAGTTGACATTATGTGGGCTGCAGAGAGGTGGTCAGGGGCGTAAGTCTTGGGATGCATCATTTAGTTCACAGTGTGCACTTCTGGATTGAGGGCCTGGATATAGTGAAGTCACGGTGTCCCTTTTATGATGATAGTCCTAATTCATGAGTATAACCATTATTTTTGGTGGAATAAAGCCTACCGAGAAGTCGTCGCTAGGGAAGAGAGGTTAGCCGCAGACAAGGGGAGTTTCGCTGATACATATATTTCCAGGCTTAAGCACAGCCCCTTCCATCCTTGTTTTCCGATCATTCGAGGGCTTGTCTTGGTGATTCTCCAGGCTCCGTCCCCCACCGACGAAGTCACAAAGTCTTTCATCGTGTATTGGCTCAATGTAGGAAGGCAGCGCCAGCAGGATAAAATCTCCGTACAAAATTTTCGAGGGTCACGTACGGCGTATCCGGCGGTATCCAGCGTCGAGTTTCGTTGGTTTTTCAACAGAAGGTGCCAGTGGTTCATCCCTCAAGACCTAGTACAGTGTGTCATAGTACCGCTGAGCTGTGTTTCAACGATATCTTCCGAAACTGCCTTAGAATCTTGCAAAACACGCCATGTTGCTTTAAGGCTTAGAAGTCATAGAGATCCACGTTTCGACTTTGATACCTTGTAGCATTCACAATTTTCCACTATCCCTCGAGAATTAGTGATTCTCAGACACCCAAGCAAGAAAAAACTGTTCATTGCGGGGATTGCCTTGCAGAAACAGGACTCAGCCAGCTTGAATGGAGAATTACTCTGCGAGGTACCATTTAGTACATCAACAGTCTGACAACTCGGGGAAGAATACAAGCAGGACTTCTCCTGTAATCTCACCAGTCAGCATAGTGAGCGACATTACTAACGAGTTTAATTGCACCACAGTGCAGGTCAGATCCTACCGTTCCATTTTATTTTCTCGCAGTTATCCAGCTTTCTCAACAATCGGTGAGCATACACAATATCCAGGCCGCAATCAATCAATTAATTGGTTGTTTCCCAAGTCTCTCTCTCGCACCCCCAGCTTCAACATCATCAGAAAGAATAATGCATGCAATGTTTCTGCTCAGCGCCATGGCACACCCCGCAAACCCGACACGCAGCAGATGAATCCGCGGACCTCGAGGACCTTCTCGCCCGTGCTAAAAGCTCGTCCCCTAGCCCCCCCCCCCCCCAGCGCCGCGGTACTACTGCCTCGTGGTCAACACAAACAACGGCGAGGCGTGCGATACGGTGCAGTGCCACTCGGCGGGGCAGGCGTTGTATTCTAAATGCGTCGGCACAGAGATGTGGGATGGAGGACATGCGCGGGGCCATGCCGCCCATTGCGTGCAAGGGGTGCAAGTGCCAGAGGGATACTGCGTAGAGAGGCGCAGCGCCATCTCGGCTCGAATCATAGTCTTTCTTTGTGATGTTGGAGGTGTGTTAAAAATCGCAAGGTGAACTGAGACGCAGCATCAACTGCAGAAGCTCGTTTTGGAGCCGCTGTACCACGTCCGAGGCGCTGCTGGCTCGGGGAATGACGCGGATGCGGATCTGGCCAAGGTAGTCGTCCTTGACGGACTCGACCACTGCGGCGACCTGCGCGTGCAGGTGCGCCTTGTGACGCTCTTATGCGACATAGCAGACCCAGCGAAGCGCCTCCCGTTGCGTTTTGTGCTGACCCTCAACCCGCGCAGCCCTGAAGTGCTTGAGGTGATCCACAGGTGGAACCGCCCAGGCGTGTATGTGCATGTGCAGCTCGGGCTGGAGTATCCTGCGCAGAATGATGTCTGCGGTATGTTGCGTGTGCTATTGCGGGAGGTGTGTGAGATGCACCGCGCGGACGAGTTTATTCAAGCAAGGATTGCACGCCCATGGCCGAGCGAGGATGTGGTGGAGAGGTTGGTGGCGCTGACGACGCCGTACTTCCCGTGCGTGAAGTACCTGTGCGAACAGGTTAAATTCGCGCAGGAGGCGCCGTGGGAGACCGTCGATACATTTCTGCACATGAGTAGGGAGATTCAGATCTTGACGGAACGGAGCTATCGGGAGAAGATGGGCTCACGCGCTTTTCCCTCGCGTGTGCCACAGGAGGCGGCCCCTAGTTTGACGAGTTTATTGGGTGATTTCCAGGGACAGAGTATGACGCGTACTTCAGGCTTGGGATACAAGTGGTGGTAATGTAGAGGGCATGGTCGGATGTTTCTCACTAAGCCGGCATTTAATCAAGTTTACATCTGGCTATAATAGGGGAGCTGAATTGCATTACAAGGGTCTGAGGGCAGTAAACGGCGCCCTCCTGAATCATTAGAAACGGGAGAGGTTTGTCACTGACAACCTGCTTAGCAGTCGATGTCGTGGTGCATCGGTGCCAGTGGGTGTAAATTTCATGACAGCCTCTACTTGCATGTCGGATCTGCTAATTTGGCTGTATTACATCCTGCCACTGAGTGAAGGCCTATACCAAGCAAGGTGTCAATGGCTGCCTCACCCTATGGGGGGGCGTGCGAGCTCGAAATATCGTGAAAGGAAGAAAAATCGGCCAGAGGAGCCTTTGAAGCAGAGGCATCATTGGAAATAGATGGGGTATCTGAACCACGACCATGGCCCAGATAATAATCACTGTCAGAGGGACTGCCGTTTCAAAGTACTGGACCATTGTTCCCATTGCCCCAGGATTAATCTCTTTGATGTTCATCCCAAAAAATCCCTACCCGAAATGAGAATAATGTCGTTTGAGAGCATGGTCAAAGGTACATACGGCTACAAAAGATGCAGGCAGAAATATTGTTGTCAGAAATGCAATCTGTTTCATCTGATATAAAGAAAACAGGTAAGGGCTTGTAGTCAAATGTACATGGATAAGATCACAAACGGCTGAAATTCATATTAGTATCAGGATATGCCATTCATTACGCGGATATCTACTGACCTGCACTATCTCGGACTGCAACTTCTGTCATCCTCACACTTGCAGAATTGAAGACCTCAAGAACAACATTATTAGATGAGTAGCTCTCCTGTCCAGTCGAGACTGATTTACCAGATCCATAACATTCTGCAAGCGATTGTTATGCATTTCTTGTGCCATTTCCAACCTCCTCACGCCATCTAGTAGATTGGCACATTCGAGCCGTATCGCGTCCACCATAGCTATGATGTTACTCCGAATAGTCATCTCTGCTGACATCTTCTTCTTCCAGGAATCAGGGAAGGGATGAGCAACAGATGCTATAAACTCCACTGTGCGTCGGAGATCTTGAAGCATAGATGCATAATGTAGGTTGTGTGCCCGTAAGACGTGTAGTTCGTGAGTCAGCAACAGTTCGGAGGTGTTCATTATTTGTGTTTCCTACTATTATATTGCACTTGCCTGCGAGATATACAAGCATGATCTGACGCACCAAAGTGCATATATGGGAGTAAAGCTTTTCAAAGGCCTCATCCCAGCCATAAACTGCATGCCACAGGAACATTATCAGTACTAATGTGGGATCTGGGTTATTTTTCATGATCTGTTGCCAATATGCCCGATGCCCTTAAATGACAAGGGGAATTGAATTCAATCATGAATAAACATTGTGCAGAGTAGTAGCTCACCAGCGTAGCATATTCTGTCCCGCAACACTGATGCTCTTGTGGTCGGCACAGTGTCACGTCCTGGATGGAAAGTAACAATGGCACTTGCTCCTTGCTGACGGATGGCATAAATAGCGATGATATCTGAGGCCAAGGTAGTTTTGGCTGAGGGGATAGACCATGAGGCGCTAAATCACATTTCATATTATGTCACACACACCCGAAGAAAGGTATAAAGGTGCTTGTGTATCTATCATTTGCGACGCTTGATCATAGGGCGGTAAATGCTCGGGTGGGGTCAAGTGCTATTGGAACTATGTAGAACACACCTATTGGTGGAAAGAAAAAGGATTTGGAGTCCCCGTGCCTGTTCCCGACGTGCTGGGATGCCGGCTTTTGTGAGGGCCAGGTATCGCTCTCATCAAGGGCAGTTATGAATGGCAATACCACCGTAACATCTATTATAAGGTACACGTCACCGTTAGCAGCCACCATAGGACACGTATATGGCCAGAACATACGGTCTCCAAGGCCTGGTCTTACATCTTCGGTATAGTGGGCAGCCGTCCAGTTGAGGGCAGATGAGAAAAATGAAGGTCCTATATTCAGGCTGCCAATTTATATTTTAAGTAAGGAATCATAAATGCTCTCTCCGAAAGATACCAGCGCACCATGTCCCTAAAATTTTAAGGGCGGTTCCTGACATGTCCTCCAGGAAGTACATCCTTATCAGACGGGTCTTCCTTGAATCCTATATTGACCAGATTGAGATACAACCTGCACTTGCACCAGGATACAGGATAGCACAGACCGATGCGGCATTGGCCATTTCTTTCCAAAATGCTGGGTGATCATCCTGGCCCACCGTTATGGCGTCTTGGAGCGTGAAGACAGAATTTGAATCAACCTCGATCCGGTGGACTATGGGGGGTGCATTGTTCTGGGGGGCTTCCAGTAAGATCTTTTTAAGGCCGCTTCTCTCAATCTGGGGTAAGGTCCATGTTGGGTCGATGTTCTGGGGGTATGATTTTACGCATTTGGTCTGGCAAGTTTTGTGATCACAGGCCTGAGCATTTTCTAACATCTTGAAATCGATCTCTTGAATTTCGAATTTAGCAAGGCGGGAACATTGGGGAAAAAGGGAGGCGATAGCATGCCAGTGTAAAGTTAGCAGCAGTGTGGCGCATATGTAAAGGTTAATTGGGCTGACTTTGTTTCTTGTCTAACCACGGCCATGGAGCTGATACGGCAGTGTTTCGATATGCAGATGTTGGGATGTGGCTACGCTGGAGTCCAGGCCTGCCTGTGGGCTTCAGTGTCGGCGCCAGTTCCACTGCCATTGGTGATCGAGCAGGATTTTGGTCAATGTTTTTGCTCGAAATTTGTTGAAGATAAAAGGAGCCTCAGAAGAAGAAACCCGTATGTGTAATGCCTGCCAGCGATACGCACCAAGGTGCTTGAAGCCACAAATGAAGTCAATTCAGTAACAAGAACACTTCACACGGCCCAGAGCCCTACGGCTTCTTTTGGCACCTGTTGTTTAGTACTACAGTTAAAACTCTCATAACCCATACCCCTTGGTCAGGACAGCCCAGGGCATGGGTTGTGGCTTGAGGGGGTATGCTAAAAAAGGATTCGAAAAATTGCAAGGGCATTTCAACTGTAACAACTTCATACAAGCTACGTTCAACGATGCTATTCAAAGTGTGTTCTACGAGGATTGAGGGTTAAAGATTATTGCACGGGTATCGCAGGCAATCGCTTTACAATGTTAACCAACTGGTTCATCCAATGTGCTGATGACCGAAAAATGCCCACCACAAAGGGCTCATTCACATCCACAACGCGGGACCGAAGCTTCCACCACTTCAACCGAGCACAGATAAGATCAAATCGCTCAGTCACTTCATCCATCCTGGGTCGCATGCTCGGATCCTCGTTCGTCATATCATCTACAAGTCCTCGCAGAAATCCGAGCCCACGCTTAGCCTTGATAGCATCATCCCCCTGTCGTGATATTGAATAATCAGACCTATACAGATAATTCTTACCCACCTCGATCATAGTCCACCTGATCAGGTTGCCGAGGCAATAAACGTCCACGGCAAAAGGATCGCAAGGTGCATCAGTCCTGAACTCGGGAACCGTTCTGTCCCCACCCCATTCAGGGAGCTCCATTCTGGAAGCCGGCGGGAGTTGTGGATCATATTGTCGCGATATGCCGAGGTCAATCAGATAGTATTTTACGGGGTTCCTTGTTCGGGAGGACGGTTTTGCGTTCCCCGAAAAATCCCTTGTCAATAACGTGTTGTGTGGGTGTGGTAGAGACTTGAAGAGCGGTCGCCCATCCATCATAACATTGTTGAGCTTACAATCTCTGGACGACCTCCATTTCAGTAGATTATTGGACTAAATTCGTCGCGAGCATACCGATGTGCAACATGATTAGCATGCATAAATTGTAGTCCCTGTAGCAACATAAGCACTGTTAATAAAAGCAGAGCCAGCCTTACGTTTAGAAGTTGCCGAACAAAATCAACAACCTCCCCAATCGTACCGAACGGAACAATCATGTAATCTTGTAAGAGAGGCAATACCAAAATCACCTCCCCGTCCTTGTCAGGTAATTTGATCACATCGTACAGGGGAATACATCGATTATGCGGATGCAGGACTAGTGGTTCTGTTGAAAATAGACGACAAAATCGCTCTTCATCAGGGTATTGGGATAAGTCGACGCGTTTGAGCATGACATGCATGCCATCCGATATTCGTGTTGCGTCTAGCAGGTGATGATACTTAATCAAATTACCCCGTGAGTTAGCATGTCCAGCTTCGCATAGGTGTTGAAGCGACTCACATTGTTGGGCAAGGCATCTTCACAAAGCAACCACACCTTGCGTTGGTCCTTCTTCCAGGAGGGAACCCAAGCTGGATCATAACGTGGACGAAGAAGGTATCCAGATTCTTTCAACCAAGGCTGAAGGTCGCGCCAAACTTGCTCTCTTTCATACAGTTCCCCCCGTTCTACACGTCCAGCTTGAGGTGGGCCCTTTGGGGTGACGTTGGTAAGCTTAGGCATTGGTAGCCCGAGGTGAGCTGCCAAGAAAAGAAAGGTATAGTATGGAGCGATAAACGGTGGTTACTGGCATTGTTGTGACTCAAAAGGGACAAAGGGAACAACAATAGGTGTGGCATCAGTGAAATCCTCTCACGCCCACGGTTGTGGACCCACAAAAACCAACAACAGGCCTTGATCCATTTATCACCTTGAGGCTTGTAAGTATGTGCAACTGTCAATAACCTTGCTTCAAGTAATTGTTCTCTAATGACAACACAACCAGGCCATGGCTACCCTGGTATCCAAATAGTAGTTAAATATAAGGTCAACAAGCACCTACTTAAAATCAGAGGCCCATCCAACTCCCATCCGGCCCACCTTCATTCTTTTACGAAATTTCAGCCTAAGCGACGGCGATGGCTGATACCGATGCACAGGGTGCTTGGACTGCTGGCTGGTCCACTTTCAGTTCTTTGATCCTCTCGTTATCCTATACCATCCTAAATCACCCGCGGTCGTGCGATGAGTTTTTGGCCAAAGCGGAGACCGCGCTTACCCATGTAGCCAAACTCATCGAAGATCTTCCATTGGACTCGATAAAGGTGACGCCTGCGGAGGTCAAAATCTATATCGAGCGCTTTGAAGCGTAAGTAATTCTGGTTGCCGTTGATAAAGAACTATGGAACACTAGCTCATGCAAATGCTAGTTGTCAAGGAAAACACCAAAATCTCATATCACAGACAATGAGAAATGATGTGGACAAAATTGTTTTCAAAATACGACGTTCTGCTGCCCAGCAGGTACTGAATGAAGCAAGGACTCTGAAAACTGATGTTCAGGTACAATGCCGGCTCCATATTGAAGGATGCGCAGTCTGTGACCTTTACCGATCCGCCAGGTAGCTTCCAATAGTTGCAAGGTCGCAGCCAAGAGCTTAGCTGTCTCCACTGAGATCTACGGACGACTCAGAGGAGCGAGTTTCTCAGAAAAAAATTCAAGTAATTATCCCCTTTCCCATCAATGCGCACGAGCCTTACACAGTGTCTTATAGGCCTCCCTGTATACATGGAAGAAGCCTCCAAGGAATAAATCTATGTTCACTCTTTTACGCGCCCGTAGTGCCCACTGGCATTATATACATTCGTTCGCTTACGTCAGAGAACAACAGCGCTGTTGTACTAAGTGACTATGCCGTACTTGAGGCTGTCTGCTACACGAACCACTCCGATGGGCCTTCCCAAGGCAGTGTGGCGCCAATCCGCAATGCTTGTAATCTGAGCAATCTGAGCATCCAAACAAGCACGAATTTGGAATTCCCGATGCAAGACCTATATAGGTTTTCAGGTGATGGTACGAAATCAAACTACCCCGTTAGTCCGTGTGTCCATCTCCGCATGGGTCACCGTTGCTGACTTAGTGTGACTGACCGACAAAGAGCTCAAAGTGGATGTGATCTTGCACTTGGCGGTGGCGATCTTCATGCAAATCGTTCACATGGATGGCTACGATGATATGTGAGTTTCGCCGCAAAGATAAGGACTGGTCGGACTCCGCTCTATTCTTCGCAGTGTTCGCTGTAAATGCGTAGTACAGCAATCGATTATGCACCAAAATCAATGTTGCATGTCCCGACCTATCAAGAACCCCGCTGCTTTGCCTCTTCTCTGGTTACCGCGCACCGCCATGCCTATAATCTGGCTATTGAACCACCTCGAACCACCCAATTTTCTAGTACGGTCCTATTGAAGAGTGAAAGGTAGGCGTTCATCGATCCGGGGGCTAACAGGGTCGAGGGAAAGGCGCGTCATGGCATGACGGCGAGGCACGTGTAATGTGATGTGAAAGCTTTATGCACATTTAGAGGTTGTTTTCCAAACGCTGCCATGATTGGGCAATGCTGCCAGAAGGGTTTAATCTAACAATAGGCCAACGCATTTTTTGCTTAGATAGTTGGATTCAGAGTAACCGCAAGTAAAGTATGCAATATTACAACGAGTACATCGTATACAAATAAATAGGACAAAGGGGGAAGAAAAGAAACCGGGAGACTTATACTTCGTCTTTCTTTCCCTTGCCGGTTTTTGTTGGGAGGAGCTCTGGGGCGATGTGTGGCACTGAAATACGAGTGAGGGGTTTCTTTAATGGGATATGCAAGGGGAAAGAACGTACCGACACCGCCTTGTGAGATCACGACTGCGCCCAACAGCTTGCCAAGTCTAAGCAAATGAATGAATGATGTCCTGGGTACCGGTGGGAGGTAAAACTTACTCTTCGTCGTTGCGGATGGCGAGTTGCAGATGCCTGGGCACAATGCGGTGCTTCTTATTGTCGCGTGCGGCGTTGCCAGCGAGCTCAAGGATTTCAGCGGCGAGGTACTCGAGGACTGCAGCGAGATATACTGAAAATGATTTAGAATACGGGTAAGGGATGAGCGACTCAGTTCAACTTACCTGGTGCACCAGCGCCAACGCGCTGGGCGTAGTTGCCCTTCTTCAGCAGTCTATGGATACGGCCAACGGGGAACTGAAGCCCAGCCTTCGCTGAGCGTGACTGCGATTTGCTTATGGGGTCACCACCGGCAGCTTTACCACCCGACTTTGCTTTTCCACCAACTTTGCCAGACATGTCAGTTTGAGAGAGGATGTTTTGGGGGTTGAGTACGAGTAATGAAAAGCGGATATGAGTGAAGGGGGGGTTATCGTTTGACTGATGCGACGCGTCTGATATTTATACCCAAACACATCAGACCACATGGCAATCAACAATGGCGCGTCAGCACGAGAGCGCGTCGCAACCAAACAAAGCCAAAGTCACGTGTATCTATATATACTCGTGCATCTCTGGCGTTGGACGCCCTTCAACTTTCCCTCCCACCACCACGAGCCATAGCTTCCTCCCGTTTTTTTTTGCCCTTACTCCCTTACTTGATTAGCAATGGCACCCAAACCTGCATCGACCGCTGGTAAGGCACCTGCGTCCAGTGCCACTGCCTCGAAGGCCCCAGCCAAAGCAACCGAAGGCGCCAAGGCAGCGAAGAAGACAAGCAAAGCTGCAGCGCCCGCTGATGGCGAAAAGAAGAAGAGAAAGAAGGTCCGAAAGGAAACATACTCTTCTTATATCTACAAGGGTATGTGAAGGTCCTTTGATGTTATGCATCGTTGCTAATCTTTTACTGCATTTGTCTAGTCCTTAAGCAGGTTCATCCCGACACTGGTATTTCCAACAAGGCGATGGCCATTCTCAACTCATTTGTCAACGACATCTTTGAGCGCATCGCAACGGAGGCTTCGAGTGGGTTTCGCGTCCTATGTCTCGGATCCTCCTTATCTGACGCGTTATTGTTTTCTTTTTTTCAGAGCTCGCTGCCTATTCGAAGAAGTCTACTATTTCCTCCCGTGAAATCCAAACATCTGTGCGCCTGATCCTCCCTGGTGAACTCGCCAAGCATGCTATATCAGAGGGCACCAAGTCTGTAACAAGTAAGCGTTTTATCGTGTGCTGATTGACGGAAGGCTGATGGTTATCTTCAGAATTCTCTTCGGCGGGTGCCAAATAACTGGATCCTCTTCTTATCATTATCGTCACTCGTGTATATCAGTGTATTTTTCTAATCTATTGGTA
>JASFDG010000526.1:0-14039 GCA_036937095.1 Phaeolepiota aurea
TTCATCACCTATTCGAATCCTATTGCCCGAACTAATCATACCGTCATCTCCAAGGTCAGAGTCACTCTCCGCATATTCGACATCAGCTTGTCGTGCTTTACTTGAAGTTGATGGGACAGAGCGGACAATCGTCCGATGGCTGGAGCGGCCAGTGTTGATAGCAACCTGGGGGACCTCATTATCATCCTCATATTCTTCATCAGAATCCTCCTCATCCTGAGAATCGGAATCGGGCCCGTCTCCGGGATCGCTTTCTTCGGAACCCGGCTGGCTTTCATCATTCTTGTTGTCCATGTCCATGTCCTCGTCCACTGGTGAATCCACAGTTAGTGTATGCGAGGAGGTACCGAAGAGGCGAATCTGGCTTTTGGCAACAACATCTTCAAGGGTCGCGTCGACATCTTGGAGATCCATCACCATTTGCTCCCCTTCGCCTTGTGGGACTAGGTAGGAAAGGTCAACGATGAACTGAGTAATAAGCGGAGAAACACACCATCGTGGTTGCCCCTGGTGAAGCTTCCAGGGACATTGATCCATACCGCATCCTTATCATACATCACACCTCCTACATCACTCATTGGCGCATGAACGAGCAATTTTTTCTTTTCGCTTAATTTTCGCCTTTTCTCAGAGTCGGCGCTGGGAAGTGGACACGGATCGCCAAGTAGAGTAACGTTTTTGAGATCCAGATCACCGACTCCAGGGATATGGACTTTGGTGCCAAGGCGGAGGTTGGTACCTCGCATGTAGCCATAGACGGTCACTTTTCGATCACATTTGCCTTTCGATGTCCGCACGAGTTCGCGGGGAGTAAGATCTTCCAAACGGTCCACGAGAAGGTAAGGATGAGAGTTTCGAAATACAAGGGGGCGAAACTTCATTACGGAAATGAAGCGTGAAAGATTCATGATTTCGGTATCAGGATAACGGCCATTGAGGACTCCTGAGAGATAGAAGAGTTTGGCACCCTGATATATCTCAGTCCAGAAGCGCTTTTTGAGAGCTTTCTTGGTGGCGCGTAGAGTTGCAGCTTTCTTGATCAAGTCGAGGTGCGAAAGGATGCCAATAACTTTGGGGAACCCATGCGACTGGAGGATATTTAAGAATTCAAAAGTTTCCTGTTTACATCACCGTATCGTTGAGATACATCCAATAAGAATGGGGATCATATACAAACCATTTCGAGGCCAAATGAACCATCAATCATGAGCAAGACGAGATCGGCAATTTTGCCAATGTCGATCATGCTGTTGAGGTCATTATTGCATTCCATGAAGGTGAGGCGGCGCTTTTTGCCGCTTACCACGGTGACAGGTCCCCTGATGTCGTTCAACGACTGTTTCGTATACCGCCTGACAAGACTTCGCAAAAGAGTAGTCTTGCCGACACCAGGTGGGCCAACGATGGCGACAATGACTGGGGGAGGCTCGTCGTCTGGAGTCCTGTTAACAAGGGGAACATGTAGACGAGTCTGATCCCGTTCAACATTCCTGCGTCCTTGCTTGTCCGCCCTCCGACCCGATTTCGGTGCAAAGGCCTGAGTGAATTGTTGAAAAAGGGTTACTTTGGCTCGGCTGATTGTATGCCGCACACCTTTTCGTTGAAGCCGTGTTGCTTTTCCTTTTCCTTTCCCTTGTCCACCTTTCTTTCTGCCTTTGACCCCGTTTGGGGTGGTCGATGCGTTTTGTGTGGTCGATCCTCCATGGGTCGACTGGTGAAATTAAAATTTAGGAACACACTCATTGTTAACCCTACAATGGGGTTACATAAACGCGCTCACGTGACTCTTCGCGGACTGTTGATTGGACCCTCGGCCTTGTTTGCCAAACCACCACCGCCAGGGTGTACATTCATCTCACCTTACACTGAGGTTCTCTATTTTGCGATACCAGAGAGCTCAATGTCTACCTCGTCAAGGAAAAGGACGAAGAGGCAGACTGTGGGGTCTGTGCTCGACATCAGCATCCACGGCGACCAGCTTGAGCAAGACCGCATTCAACTAGAACACAACCTACAACATACCGACCTATCGTTGCGTCTGTCGCTGGCAAGCGATGACGAGAACAATAGAAAACACAATGATAGTAGTGTCGAATACCCTCGCCATTATTCTGGACCTCCACCTTTTCCCGAATATTCATTTGCACACCGCTCTGGCGAGTACGCAGACGAGGATAGCCGCGCGCACACAAACCACTGGTCATATCGCACTGCGGACGAGGATGAGGGTATTAACCCTTATGGCGGGGAGACCCTCTCCACATTTGCCCACCATGCCAGTGCAGTCACACTTAACGCTGGCCTTGGTGGAGGGAGAGGGGCCCGCCGGGAAGCAAGCCTAAGCGGGGCTGAATATGATCCAGACCGTCCCGTTCATGAGATGATTGCTGGCGTAAACCGACTTGGTGACCTAGATCCATCTCGGTCTAAAATATTTGTAAGATCATTATGATTTTATCCATGTCACTTTCTCATTTTCTCAAAGAGCCTGCGCGATATGACATTTGATCCAGTTGTCGTCGATAGTACAGCCGAGTTGGATAGATTTTTGGATTCTGGTCACCCTCTACAGCGACGTTCAGCACCGCTTAGCTCTCCATTGTCTCCTGTCCCAACGTCAGGCTCCGAGTCCGACACTACCCAACCAGGTCGTATCAAGTTATCAGAGGCGCTTCGCCGCGTGTCTTTCTCTCCAAAACGCCCACGAAGTCCCCAGATTCGCAGGCCTCGCTCACCTGGCGCGCATGCAATGTCGCCGCTCTCTCATACGAGCCAGTTGCCTCATGACCAGTCCATGAGTATGCCTACGCCGCGGCCTGCACGTCAAACAAAAATCTTCCCTTCCTATGGGCCGAACGCCAACCCAGAAGTCAAAGTCCAACCTCCCTCCCCATCTGCAACCAGCTCTCATTTCACTCGCATGGCCCGTGGCATTGCAAAGGAACTTGAAGCTGAAAAACGACATCATGGTGAAGGCTCCCGCCCATCATCTGCGCCTCCAGCGTCCAATGATCGGCACTCATTTGATGAGACCATCCACCGATCTTCCACAAGGCGAATTTCATCAAAAAATACCTCGCGAAGCCGAGTTGTCCTGCCAGATGTCACAGGGCTTACGAGTGCCGTAGAATCACCCGCGAAGTTGCCAGGCGAATACTGTGCATATCGCGCTGATGATCGACCACGAGACAGTGAAGGTAAGCCCAACAGGCTATTTTTGTCTCTGTAGGTTAATTTCTTTCACAGTACGCCTATTACAAACCCTTAGTGGCGTCCAAAAGAAGCTGCATCAACTTGAGGAGGAGAACGGCATTTCGCGTCGACGGGTTAGGGAACTTGAACTTGAACTGGAAGAGTGCAAGAGAGAGGTTGCAAGGGAACGTACGCGGTTGATTGAGCAGGAAGAGGTGATCGTTCAACAGCAACGTGATCTCAGCTCGCAAGAGAAGCGCAGAGCCAAGGGGAAAGGCCGCGCACGCGATGCAAGCATCAGGGCGGACCAGTCAGCAGCGGAAAGGTACACAGAAGCTGTGGAAGAAAAGAAAGGTATTGACTTATATTGACCTACGCGTACGAGTTTACTAATTGACCAATGGATCCAATAGCTTTGGAGGCCTTGATTAGTTCTTTGCGGACTCATTTGACTCGGTTAACATCTGAGCTCTCATCACATCAAGAATTATTGACTGAGCTGCGAAACTTGCGCGAGTCGGATGCTCGGGCACTACGCGAGAAGAGTTCGGACATCGTGCGCTTGAAAGAAGAGGTCGAGCGTCTGGCAGGCGAGGTAGAAGTTCTGAGAGGGGTAGTTGAGGAAGGCCTTAAAGAACGTCGAACATCACGCGAGCTCTCAATCCAACAATCAGTTGCTGATCTGGCCATGTCACAAGATGTAGAGGAAGAATCAGGGGAGGAAGCTGAGGAAGTGCCTACAGATGACGAGAGCGTCGACGATGCCGAACCCGAACCCTTCGACCCAGATGCGATTCGTGACATGCGCCGTATGGATAGGACAATGCGTACAGATCATGCAACATTGGGCTCATCACTCAATTACCGAAGTGAGCCGAGCCGTTTTGTCGATACAGACGAGGTCGAACGCATACGCGAGGAAGTGGAAGATCGAAGGACAGATCGCTCTGCCGCGAGTTCAGTGGCATTGCGGGCGCGGACTCCGCCGCTTGAACATTCGCGCGGATCCACACACGCCAGTATAGACGAGGGAGAGGAGGGAGAGGGCTCTGATAAGGAGTCACAACGTGCACCATCATCCACACATGTGACATCCCCCACACGCGCACATCCACCATCTTCATCTCAGCCTCCAGCCCCAGCCCCAGCCCCATCTCCAGTCCCATCGAGACATATACGCGTACCCTCCCCGGCTCTAGGCGATGCAGAGACACCATTTCCTAGAATTCGAGGAGAGCACCTAGAGCGTCTGTTCTTCTCAGCTCCAGAACACAACGCTAGAACGTGCAACGTATGTTATAGGCGACGGCATCGCCCTCCACGACCTCTTTCGCCACTTGCTCGCAGAGGGAGGCATTCGGTTGACAATGAATCCGAGGATGAGGATGAAGGCTTTGCTGAGGGCTCCGAAGAGACGGATAATGAGGCCCACCACATTAATTACAAGGGCAAACGACGGGAGCATCTACCATTTCCAGACGCTGGACGTTGGCAAAAAGCGGCACAGAAGCAAAACCTCCCACCGCAAACAGTTGTGGCCCGTGTTATCCGTGATTTGGAAGATGACTTTACACATTATAAGAGGTATCTTATAAGCCTGATGTTCATCGGTCTATCACTAACGTGACCTTTTTCAATAGCGTCTACGTTGAGTTGGCTGATCAGTACAAGGACATGGATGCCGCATCGAATGTCCCAAAGCGTAACATACTCGCGCAGCATTTGCGGGAAGTTGTGGATATTCTGGAACAAAAGGTATAGTTTGCCTGGGGGCTTTTAACTCGTACCTTGGCTTATTCTGCTTAGGGTGACCAAATTGCGTCTCTGTATGATCTTTTGACATTCAAAGACAAGCCTGTATCGGAGGGTGCTGGCCCCTTGAAGGGTGAACGCCAGACACGACCTCTAGCTGATGGCCGGGACAGAAATGCGGGAAGTGGTCTGCGCAATCGTAGGGCGTCGTAGATTAGCGTTTAGCGCTATTCGTTGCAACAGTTGTTCTATCATCCTCTTTTACACGCAATACCTTTTACACGCATACATAGCTCGCCTTGAATATAAATTGCAGTTAACCATGAGTGTTGGGAAAAGCTGGACTTGAGATTAAATGATAGCATGTAACTGAGTGAGAAAAAAGCCTGTTGGTGACATTCACTAATTTGGAGGTGAAAGGGTTTTAACAGGCTTAATGGGCCTATGATAGGACAGATGAAGGTCAGACAAGAACCCTTTCATACGAAGTCTATGAAGAGATATCAAGTAAAGTTTGGAATCTTCATAGGAATAGAGCTCTATGCTTTGACATCATTCAAATACTTTTCACGGTGGAATTTCCTCGTGCGATGTTAGGGCAAACCGGCTTGGGTGAGCACTTGAACGATTGAACGTTGGTCCTGGTACGGTTGATATTGGTGCAAGAAGCACTTCCAGGGTTGACCACCGTGCCAACTGAGATGCAGCTGGTATCCTGGAAGAACTCCAAGCAGTGCGCACCTGTGGCGACCACCTTAAAAATGGGGACGGTACGGTGGGTGTCTGATGCTACCGGTAGATTTGAGCGCAGATGGAGAAATCCTTTCCGCACATACCAGGGCTGAGTGGCGGCCAGAAAGCACCGTTGATGCACTAGTCGAGGCAAGCGACGTTTGAGCCTGAACTGCCATCACAGTGGCTACCGCTGAAAGAGATAAATTCTGCCTTGGTGGATCCATCATGATGAATGCAGAACAAAACGGTAGCAAATGCATGTATGTGATGACTCTGGGTGCTTGCAGCTAGTGTACTAGTAGATCCAATGTCAGTCGTAGTAGCACAACTGCACCTGTCTTATAGAGAACTGAGCCTCCACTTAAACCTTTAGTTTCGGTGAGGCCTATTGCAGATAACAAACCATGACGCAGTAAGCGTGCTTACCCGGACAGTTGGATCGATTCAGCAGCTCCCTCGTATGAGAAGAGCGATCAGCGCTCTCTGAAGTATGGTACCGCCTCCCAAGTTGTGTAAAGAAAGAAGCCGTTGACCGAGCATCGAACTAAACGCTAACAGCTCAACAATGTTCAGACTGCCGCACGGCATGGCGAGAAGCCATCGACACATCCTCAGCGGGTGACGGTCAACAAGGGTTTGCCAGCAGACCTAGAGTTGTACGTTCATTTTGACAAGAGGGTCGTTGGGAGTGCGTCGCCACTGTAGGCTGTTATAAATGTATGTTATGAAATGCTTGGGAATCCTCGAATAGGTTGATGGACTTGGGCAAGACTGGGGTAAAATTGTGATGGTCAGCAATTTTTTGAAGGAGCATGGCCTCATGGTTCCTGGAATGACCGCCCGGGATGCGGAACTTCAGCTGTACTGTACCCATCATGGTGAGCAATCCAAGAGAAATCGTGATGTAACTGTCCACGAGGTTGTTTACACTAGCCTCGTTCCCAGACTAGTTTACACGTGAATTCAACTTGTAAATTTACTGAGGCTTTTACGATGTCCTTGTATAGTCAATGTTGAAACGTTAAAGGCAGGTTTGGCTGATATTTGAACAGAAGATATAAAGGATATCGATATTATTATTTTCAAGGAGAGACTATATATATACTTGATGTGGTCAATGCAGAATGAGTGGTAACATTATAGTCAAAGCAGGTGAGAGGGGGGGGGGTGATGTTAATATCTCTCTCGAAATTATCACGACGACAGATCAAATGCGGCATTAGTAAATGCCTCAATCTCCTTTTTATGCTGGAGCTACAGAGGAAGTTTTAACAAACCCAGACCAGATATAAAACGAACAAAAAGTACACACCTTGCTCCCAGTCGCAACCGAACTCGTCGGCTCTCTCCCAGCGTAGAACGGATACTTGCCCTTGTGGAACTGCGTCTTGCTCGCCGCAGTGTAGATGCGCGGGCCCACGTAGCTCCACGCGCCGTTGTTCAGCGGCTCCTCCTGGCACCACAGCAGGCTCGCGTTCGGGTACTTGTCTAGGTGCGGGTGGACGAGGTCGTACGGGAACGGCGAGAGCTGCTCGAGGCGGCTGATCGCGATGTCGCGGATGCCGCGCTCCTCGCGCGCCTGGATGAGCGCAAAGTACACTTGGCCCGTGCAGAGGATGTGGCGCTTGATCTCCTCGGGCGCGACGAGGGTGGCGGGGTGCGGCTCGGGGATGTAGCGCTGGAAGTGGGCGTCACCGATCATTTCGTCGAGGTCGGAGCGCGCCTTGGGGTGGCGCAGGAGACTCTTGGAGAAGAAGAGGATTAACTAGAAGATGGTGTCAGCGCGAGAGGCTAGGTGGCAGTCGAATCTGGACGTACGGGTTTACGGAAGTCACGGTGAATTTGGCGACGGAGGACGTGAAACTGTGGTTGATGCATGAATGTTATGGGTTAATCAGCAATTACACGCGACGTACATAGTTGGCAGGGGTTCTGAGCTAAACGTCAGCGATAGGCCCATACATAGAACGACGCCACTCACGTCGGATATGCGACCTGCATGTTACAATCCTGATGTTGGCGCTCAATCTTCTCGGGTGACGGGAAGTGATTCGGGTGGTCATCACAGAGTTGCAAGAAACGCTCGATGCGGCCACTGGAGTGCTCGGGTCCCTGACCATCGTATCCGTGAGGAAGATTGACCACAAGACCGGTGCGCTGGAGCCACTTGCGCTCTCCGGCGGCAATAAACTGATCAATGATACACTGCGCGTTGTTCGCAAAGTCGCCAAACTGGGCCTCCCACACGGTGAGCGCGTCGGGAGACACAAGCGAGTAGCCGAGCTCGAAGCCGAGCGTGCCGAACTCCGAGAGGGACGAGTTGCAGATGACGAAGCGGGCTTGGCTCGTCCCCAGGTTGTTGAGAGGGACGTACTGCGCTTCGTTGACCTGATCGTGGATCACGGCGTGGCGCTGGGAGAAGGTGCCGCGCTCGACGTCCTGGCCGGAGACGCGGACGTGAATTCTTTCTAGGGCAAGAGAACCGAAAGCGAGAGCTTCTGCAGTGGACCAGTCGATGTTGGAACCTTCCTCGACGGTTTTGCCGCGGGTCGCAAGGATACGTGCAAGGTTGCGATGAGGGGTGAAGCCAGCGGGGTAAGAAGAGATGGCCTTGCCTATGCGTTGGAGAGTGTCTGCATCCGAGCCAGTTACACGCGTAGGGAGAGTTTGATCCGCGAGTTGCTTGGGCGATGGGAAGCCTTGCCAGGCCGCAGAGAGCCACTCTTTGCTGGTGGGGACATAGTCCTTGGAAGCAGCGGCGGCCTTTTCAAGCATGCCCCATACCCATTTCTTGTGCTCCTCGATATCCTTTTCAGTAAAGGTACCGCGGCCGACGAGGAATTTTGTGTACTGAGTGAGCGGAGTGGGCTGAATCTTGATGGCCTCGTACATACGGGGCTGGGTGAAGCTGGGCTGGTCAGTCTCGTTGTGGCCATAGCGACGGTAGCAGACGATATCCACGACGACATCCTTTTTGTATTTTGCACGATAGTCGGCGGCGAGTTGGCAAACAAAGTTGACAGCCTCGACGTTGTCGCCGTTGACGTGGAAGATGGGAGAGTCGATGGACTTTGCTATATCCGAGGGGTATGGAGTCGAACGTGAGAAGCGAGGATCCGTTGTAAAGCCGATTTGGTTGTTGACAATGAGGTGGATGGTGCCACCCGTACCGTACGAAGGGAGATTGTGAAGACCCATGGTTTCGTAGACGATGCCCTGGCCAGCAAAGGCGGCATCACCATGGAGCAGGACGCCCATGGCGGTGTTGTGGGTAGTTTCATCACCTTCAAAGTGCTGGATGGCGCGGGTTTTACCAAGGACGATGGGGTCTTCTGCTTCGAGATGGGAGGGGTTGGCGACGAGGGAGAGGGAGACCTTTTTGCCTGACGGGGTGGGACGTACGTAATTTGCACCAAGATGGTATTTGACGTCACCTGCGGGCCAGTCATCTGCCTCGTCACCGGAAAACTCGTTGAGGATGCCTTCGATGGGTTTTCGGATGACGTTTGCGAGGACGTTAAGACGGCCACGATGGGGCATACCAATGGTGATATGTTTTACACCGTGGTCAACTGAGCGATCGATGAGGGCCTTCATGCCGGGAATGAGGGCCTCGCAGCCCTCGAGACCGAAACGTTTCTCGTTTGGGTATTTGCTTGCGATGAATTTTTCAAAGGACTCTGACCAAATGAGTCTGTCAAGGATCATGCGTTTTTCATCTACGGTATAATTCCATGGCTTGGGTTGCTCTACGCGTTCTCTGATCCAATCGCACTGCTCCTTGTCGGGTATGTGGACATATTGGATGCCCACGGCGCCACAGTAGATGCGTTTGCAGAGTTTGATGATGTCACGGAGTTTCATGGATTTGTTTTCCTCTGTAGCGAAATGGGGGAGAATTCCAGGGCCGAGGGAGATTTCTTTGTCAAGGTCGCGTTCTGTAAAGCCATAGCGGCTGAGCTCGAGCTCTGGAGGTTGTACATCTGCGAGGTCGGCGTCGAGGATGCCGAGGGGGTCGAGTTCTGCAACGTGGTGGCCGCGAACTTGGTATGCACGGACAAGAAGTTGTACCTATTGGGATGAGCAAAGAGGAGCAAAAGAGCAAAGAAATTGGGCAACCTTGAGATGGACATCCAGTTCGGCGCCTTTGCCTACGTGGAGGGCAGGAGCGCCGTCTGCAGGGTGTGGGAGATGGTTTGGGGGCTGCTGAAAGGCTTGGGAGCTGGAGAGACCCTTGGCGAGACCGGCAAAGTAGACGTCCCAAGAAGGGTGGACAGATTTTGGGTCCCGCCTCCAGAGACGGTACATTTCATCAGCGTAGTAAGCGTTGGTGCCATTAGCGAAAGCATCGTTGACAGAGGGCGGCTGAGCAGTTGCGAGCAGTCTAGCTCGCTGTTGCTGCAGAGGCCGACTACTGCTCCAGATGGGCAGTCGCCGTGGAAGACGGCGAACAAACATATGGGTACTGGTAAAGTAGTAAAAAGAGAAGATGGCCTTGGGTAACGAGGTGTTATGTAATCATGACATCTATTATCACGTGTAAAGGCAAAAAAAAGCCCCGGTAGTCGGCTGAACCCCGGAATTTAAAAGATTGTCGAGGACTCGTCTAGTACAAAAAGCCTTGTTACTCTCCAAGTGACTCTTCTTGCTGACCATCATCTATCATCATGCTCAGAATTACGTCGACAAACGTTTCAAAACGCATCGTGGCAAGTCTTGTGTGACTACATTATTCTTTATACTTAAACTGCCAGCAGCCTAGCGCGATGAACAGGGCGCGTAGCTCGTCATCAGCGCTGCCCCAGGATCCTCCACCAAGCTATGCCATTGACCCCGCTGCCACGCTCATGCTGCGCTACCAGGCCTCCCTCCCTACTCTCCCCGTCCCCTCCCTCCAGTCCACATGCTCAAAATACCTCGAAACTATCCAACCCCTCGTTCCCCCAGCGGCCTTTGCCCAGACCCGCTCAGCCGTTAATGCTTTCCTCAATTCTCCCCTTGCTGCACAACTCCAGACACGCCTCCAGGACCGCGCAGCACAGCCTGGTACCAAGAATTGGCTCAGTGAGTGGTGGAATGACGCAGCGTACATGGGCTACCGTGACCCAGTCGTTGTCTTTGTCAGCTACTTCTTTGTCCATGCAGACGACCGTAACAGGCGGGACCCTGCGAAGCGTGCAGCCGCCCTAATCAAGGCCATGCTTCCCTTTAGAGACCTCGTCGAATCTGGCCGCCTCGAGCCAGAAAAAGTCCGTGGTGCTCCCCTTTGCATGGCCTCGTACAAATGGCTTTTCCACTCCTCACGATACCCTGTAAAACCTTCCGATACCGCCCACAAGTTCAGCTCAGTAGAAAATAACCATATCGTCGTACTCCGCAAGAACCGCTTCTTTGTTGTCCCGCTCGCTGATCACTCCGGCCGCGAATTCTCCGCCGCAGAGCTAGAGGCCCAACTCAACGCCATCATCGCAGCTGCAGGCCCTACGCCAGCATCGACCCCCATCGGCGCCCTTACCTCTGACAATCGCGACCTCTGGGCCGACGCTCGTGCAGAGCTCATCGCAGCCTCACCCGATGGCACCAACGCCGCCCTTCTACAGAAAATAGAAAGCGCCATGATCATCCTCGCCCTCGACGACACGAAACCCGTCACTCGCGAGGACATTAGCTGGGGTTGCTGGGTCGGTGACGGCAGAAACAGGTTTTACGATAAACATCAGCGTATGTTCTGTTTTTAGCCTTGTCCTTCTTTGCTGACCGTTCCCAGTGATCGTGTATGACAACGGTCGTTCCGGCTTTCTCGGGGAACACTCGTGTATGGACGGCACACCCACGCTCAGAATGAACGAGTTCATCCTCGCTGCCTTGGCCAACGGCAAAGTCGACCTCGGTCCATCAGAAGTCGATGCTGCAGCCCTCCCGCAACCCCAAGAACTCGTCTTCAAGCTCAATGACAATGTCAAGACCTTCGTCAAGGACGCCGAGAAGCGGTTCGACGAGCTCGTTGGCGCCCATGATCTCCACGCAAGACAACTCCATATCCAAGCCTACTCCTCACTGACACATCACCGTAGGTTCTGCATTACGAGGGCTATGGCAAGAACCTCGCCAAGCACCACAAGTTCTCACCCGACGCATGCGCACAGCTCATCAAACAGCTCGCCTTCCACAAAATGTTCGGTCGCCCCGCCGTAACGTACGAGAGTGCGCAGACCCGCAAGTTCCAGCTCGGCCGCACCGAGGTCATCCGCAGTGCCAGCAGGGAGAGCAAGGAGTGGGCAGAAGCCATGCTCGCGACGCAGCCACATGTGTGTTTTGCTTTCCTCTCACACACTCACGTTATATAAATAACTGATGGACTGAAATTAGGACCCGATATATCTTCGTACGCTCTTTGCACGGGCTGTGGCGCGGCATATGCAGTATTCGACGTGGGCTGCGGATGGGCAGGGCGTGGACCGCCACCTTTTTGGGCTCAAGAAGCTTCTCAAAGACGGCGAGCCACTCCCTGCGCTCTACACCGACCCGGCGTTTGCCGCGAGCAACCATTGGGAGCTTAGCACGAGCCAGCTTTCGAGCAGGTACTTTGAAGGATGGGGCTACGGCGAGGGTGAGTCGTGATCCTGGTCATCTGGCAATCAGGTTTTGACTGTTTGTCCTTAGTCGTGCCCGATGGGTATGGCCTCTCGTATGCGATTGGTGATGACTATATCCGGTGGACGATTACGAGCCTCAGGCGCAACACAGCGGAGTTCAAGCATTACCTTGCAGAGGCGGCCACTGAGCTCAAGCACATGCTCGAGGCTGCCGAGCGACTCGAGAAAAAGGACAAGGATATGAAGAATAAGCTCTAATTGTAATACCCATGCATCTGGATAAAGAGGGTAGATAGATGTTGTATATACCTAGGGTTGGATTGCTCATTAGATTAATTACCTATTCTTTGAGTAGTTGTCCAAGGTCTGGCCTGGGTACAAGTATTTTTTTTCTGGATTAGCAAACTTGTAATTTTTAAAAAAAGTTACTAAGGTAGCGGACATCCATGAGTCCAAATCGGGCTGATACCTCTTAATTGAGCAGTAATTTCATGTTTATGGCTGGCTAACCTAATTTTTGCCAAATGTGGCTCCTAGATTTTGTAGTAAATGTCCTTTTACACGTAAATACGGGACCATTTGTGGCGACTTGCATTTTTGACCAAGAAATAAGAAAAATGAAAGTGCTGCATGTCTACACATCAAATCTCAATGTGTCGTGCTCATCTAATATTGCTGTAATCCAAAAACAATGGGTAGAAGAAAGAGATCTGCATTGATCAGCATCAATAATCTAAAGAAGAGCAAGGATGAAAACCCCACAAAAAGGCAGAAACATGACTATCCACAACCTAGACCAGGAAAAGAAAAAGAAAATGTGAGCTTTGTAATTGGAAGCCAAGATATATTCTTACTAAGACTATAACAGGGAGCACCTATATGTGTTGAAGGGTCTTCAAGAGATGGAGGGATATGTTTAGATGTGCCAGAGCCACAGTTATGTGGACTTGAGCCTATATTCCAATACAATGTTCCTCAGGCAGATCACATCCCACTGGAGCACCATTTTCATGAGTTTCAAGTCAATATTGGACCTGACCCCAAGGATCTCTTCAATGAGATTGAAGGCCTTCCTGACCTTTTGGATATTGAAGAGTCAGATGATGAGTCTGACTCTGATGAGGAGGATTGGGAAAAGGATTGGTATTCAGACACAGAGGAGGGAAATTTCAGGGCCCAAGGTCAACAGGCAGAGACAAGGAACCCAAACAAAGAGGAAACTACTGCCACTCCTGCAACTGCAGAAGAGCAACATCCAGGAAAGGAACATGAAGCTCTATTGCAGCCTATTGTAAAGCAGGCATTGGAGGATCTCACCCAGCTTTTAAACCCCAAACAAAAAACTGGTCATGGGTATATTGACCCAGGACTGGATTCCTTTGTCAGAAGCCATATGGAAGAGATGCAATCTATGCTCAATTTTTACACCCACAAACAATCCTTGATATATGACATATGGGCAGCTTCATCTTTTCAAGCTTCAGTAGCACTTGGAAAAGGACTGCACTATGCATATTGGATTTGGTGCCTCATATGGCAGTCCATCAAGGACTGTACTGTTTTTCCCATAAATCCATATGGTGACTGGAATGAATCCATGCTCATGGACAAGGACCTTTGCAATGATATCAGCCTTTATCTCTAGGAAATTGGAAGAGAAATATCAGCAAAGAAACTCATGGACTTTCTAGCTCATGAAGAACTTTGCTTGAAGCATAGAATTGAAAAACTGATTAGCAAGCACACTACTCAGAGATATCTGAA
>JASFDG010000527.1:0-14032 GCA_036937095.1 Phaeolepiota aurea
AAGAGTGCAGACCAAAATCATGTTGAAGGTCATGAGCGCGTCAGCCATTGTGACCTTGGGGTCCAGCCCAAGAGATTCGGTTTTAGTCTGGGCACGATATGAGCTATTATGGGGACCAATCAGTGACAATGGCTTACCTTTTTTCTCCAGATGACTATTTGTGGAGCTTGACTGGATGACACACTTGTGATCAAGTAGTGACCTGATACTTGAATAGCCTGTTACGTGTTTCAGCATGGCCAACATTTGCAAATGGGATGCTTACGTCAATGGCCTGAACATATTTGGCCTTACTTTTACTGTGTACCAAGACTTGTTCCATGACACCCGTACCAACATCAAATATGTACACCTTCCTGTGATCGCTCCCCCTTGCCCCTCATCTCTGACCTCCTTGACAGCCCCCATAAAGCCTGCATCTATACCAAGATTGATCTTCATCATGCCTACCACCTTGTCCACATCACCAATGGCAATGAATGGAAGACTGCCTTCTGTACTCACTATGGCTTGTTTGAATAGCTTGTTATGCTGTTCAGACTTTCTAATGCCCTGGCTATTTTCCAGTAGTTCATGAACAATATCTTCACTGATCTCCTGGACGTCTGTGTTATCATATACCTGGATGATGTACTCATCTATTCTGATAACAAATCCAAGCACAAGGAATATGTCAAAGAAGTCCTACACCATCTCCAAAAATATGGTCTCTACACCTGCACTGACAAATGTGAATTCAACTCAGAGTCTGTTGAGTACCTTGGCTATGTTCTCTTGCCTGAGGGTCTCTCCATGGCTCAAGACAAAGTCAGGATCATCCAAGACTGGCCCAAGCCCTGTAACATCTGAGACATTCAATTATTCCTTGGCTTTGCTAACTGCTACTACTGTTTCATCTCCAATTACTCCGATATTGTTGTTTCTCTCACCTGTCTAACCCACAAGAGCTCAGTATGGAATTTCTCTAAAGATTGCTGTACCATGTTCAACAACCTCAAAAATGCATTCACCAAAGCTCCCATTCTGACCCACTGGATTCCTGACTCCTAACTCATTGTAGAAACTGACACTTTGACACAACCCTACAGCCAAACTTGCCAGGAGCATCGTGTGCTCTCTGAGGGTTGGCTAGACACATCAGCAGCAAGTGGAATGTCAAAGTGCTATAGTGCATGTGAGAACAGAGTGAGAGCGCAATCACAAATGGAGTGTAACTAGAGAACTCGGAATAAATGGAATAGAACAAAACCTCCACATGTCAGAGTGAACAGAAATGCAAATGGAATGAAACACAAATGTAAGGACTCGGAAATCTAATCTAAGGTTGGGGGTCGAGATGCTAGTCAGAAGGAGAACTCTGAACTCTAAAGAATGTAGGGGGGAAGCTTGCACTCTACTGATCTCTTTTCTTTTGTTTGTTGTCTACTGTGGTACATCTTATATATAGTACTATCTACAGGGAATGGGAAGTGCGGTCCGTATACTACTCCTAGATCCAAACGCAAGGCTGTACACTGAGCAGCAAGGCTAGCATGAGGTGTGCATGAGGCTGTGATGATAAGTGAATAGGGAGTGCACATGCAGTGTGCACAAGGCAAGTGCAAGGCATCTACTTGGTAGCAGTATGCAACATAGTGTTGGCTTGTGGGACAATGTTGGAATGAGGTGATGTGATGCATAGTGCATGTGGCAGGCTCGTAACATGTGGTGTGTTGGTCCAATCGCATTGGTGCTTCACTTTGCATATGCTAATAGCACATGCACATGTGAATAGCACATGCACATGTGAATAGCACATGCATGCACTTAGCTGTAGAACTGGTTCCAGTTTCCAACTGGGCTAGGGGTGTATCATCTCCTCCTGACTTAAAATAGTGACTGTCCCTGGTCACTTATTGGAGTGCAGAATTGTGTATGGAATGCAAGCTTCTTGCATGAGCAATGATGAGTACAGGGATGCTAAACAGTGATTGGAGAAGGAATGGGATTGGAGTGCGAAGCTAAAATAAATGAGTAAATGGAAGTGATGATATGCCCCTAGCCCAGTTGGACACCGGAACCAGTTCTATGGCTAAGCGCACACATGCGAAGCGAAGTGCCAATGCACCACATGTTACAAGCCTGCCACATACACTATGCATCACATTGCCTTGTTCCAACATCGTCCCACAAGCCGACACCACATTGCATGCCGCTACCAAGTAGATGCCTCGCACTTGCCTCATGCATGCCGCATGCGCGCTCCCTATTTGCTTATCATTGCAGCATCATGCACGCCTCGCACTAGCCTCACTGCTTGGTGTACAGCCTTGTATTTGGATCTAGGAATAGTATACGGACTGTGCTTCCCATTCCCTGTAGATAGCACCGTATATAAGATGTACCACAGTAGACAACAAAGAGGAGTGGAGCGCAAGCTTCCCTCCACATTCTTTAGAGTACAGAGTTCTCCTTCTGACTAGTGTCTTGACCTCCGACCTTAGATTAGATTGTCGAGTCCCTACATTTGTGTTTCATTCCGTTCATGTTTCTGTTCACTCCGACGTGTGGAGGTTTTGTTCCATTCCATTCATTCCAAGTTCTCCAGTTACACTCCATTTGTGATTGTGCTCTCACTCCATTCTCACATGCACCGTAGCACTTCAACATTCCACTTGCCATGCACTGACAGGAAACTGCTTTCCCACCTCGCACCCCACAGCCAAACTTGCCAGGAGCATTGTGTACTCTCTGAGGGTTGGCTGGACACATCAGCAAATATGTGACTGGTCAAAAGTGATTAGAAAGGCTATAAAGAATGTGGTATGTTTCATACAAAAATGTATACAGGGCCAGATACAGGGTGCAAAGCAGGGTGTTGGCTTTACCATATGGGTGACCTATGCAAGTCAATGCATGTCCTAATGCCAGGATCCCACCTGACCTGGGTGAATCTGTCTTTGCTGGTGCTGCATGCTATATTGTTGATTCACTTCAGGGGTCAGCAAATATGGCACTGCTGGAGATATGGTCCACTGTACCAAAGTTGAATGGTCTGACTATTACTATTACAAACCCCATTTCTTTTCTTACATCATACATCTTTCCCCTCTTTCTATTCTTGCTATTGGACATGCAGCTACCTCGGGTTTCCCTTATGCTTACCACGGGTAGTCGATCTGACACCATTTTACTGAACATATGTTCACTTGTACCCTGTTTCACCTCTCACATATTCTATATGTTATAGATAGCTATTCTTGCTATCTCTGTATGGTACTATATATATAGTAGAATAGTGTAGTCAGTTCTTTAGCTAGTTCTTGAGAATCTTACCACTCTCAAACCTTCTTCCTGAGACTCTGAGACTTGCTAAGTCTTATTCTCTTCAAGATCATACTTCCTTAATGAACCCTGAATGCTAGAACTTAGAGCAACTGGCAACAAGTCTTTGCTTGCAGCATAGGCATTGTTTGAAGTTGTAACAGTCACTACCTGTGGCCTGTAGTGGTCGGAGTGCTGTAGTGTGTGTAAGTTGGGTTGGATCAAGTGGCATGATCATATCAATGGCAGTACGTGGTGGGGGCAGGGGCGAGGTTGTAGGCTGGATTGGGGACACAAGCAGGGATGGGGGCAGAGATGGAATCATGGGCTTAATGGTCAGGATAGGGGCATCAAAGTCTTGTATTGGGTCATACATTGTCATGGTCAGAGGCAGTGGTACTGGCACTGGTGTCAGAGGCATGCATGTTCTGCCGAGTTCTGGGATTGTAGATAGCCAGGTCAATACAATTGGCTTGGGAATGGTGAAGCTATGCGGAGCACTGTATTGGACAATGCCAGTGACCTGCTGTGCTTGACGGAGCACTGCCAATTCACCTTTGATCACATTTATGCACTTTTGCCATAAGCCAGAGTCTGTATGCAATTCCGATGTCATACCAAGCTGCACTGTGGTCTGCGGAATCTGTACGCTTGCTTGGATCTCCATGTCAGCAAGTTCAACCATTTCCATAGTTAGGACAGGAGTGCTGTGCCAAACAAATAGGGCTGCATCATGTACCTGCGCAAAGGTGTACTCATCCTCTGGGTGCTTGCATGGTGATATTACCTCCAAGCACTGATTGATTTTTACCATGCATGCACTAGACAATCCTCGCTTGTACTTGCAGCTCTGTTTGCACTCGGAAATGTGTCAGTGGGTGAGAAGGAAGGTCGTGATGGCTAAAAAAGCTCAGTGGTACACTCTGAGTTCAGCTATGCTTGTAATTCCAGCTTGTGATGTCCTGTCAACCAAATTGTACATGTCCAATACCAACCACCAGTGTGCCATACTTGTACCTGGATAGAATCCTACTACCACTTCAATAAACACTTTATATGAGTGTGGCACCTGGAATGTTGGTACTAGTTCCCATAAGTCACAGGTGTCTAAGTCTACATACCGGCAGGCCTGTGTCTTGCACTGCTGGTCATCCACTATCTGCACAATGTTCAGTAGTTCATCTAGCTTGTGGAAATAGTGCATGAGTCCATATGGTTTGCTTGGACTAAAAGACGTTGTGGTCAGATCTCCATACAGTGGCATGTACTGCTGTGCCATTGTATTGGACATGTAGAGTAATGGGTCAGGCTGAGTTGGGGTTATTCAATGCTTGCATGGCAGCTGCTAAAGGTGCTTGTCAGTGCACTTCCAGGTAAGACAACTTATACCCCTTGTGGTGGGCTCCAGTTGATGTGTCCAACCAACCCTCAGAGAGCACGCAATGCTCCTGGTGAGTTCAGCTGTAGGGTGCAAGGTGGGAAAGCAGTTTCCTGTCAGTACACAGCGAGTGGAATGTCAAAGTGCTATGGTGTGTACAAGAACAGAGTGAGAGTATGATCACAAATGGAGTGTAACTGGAGAACTCGGAATGAACGGAATGGAACAAAACCTCCATACATCGGAGTAAACAGAAATGCAAATGGAATGAAACACAAATGTAAGGACTCGGAAATCTAATCTAAGGTCAGGGGTAGAGATGCTAGTCAGAAGGAGAACTCTGAACTCTAAAGAATGTGGGGGGGAAGCTTGCACTCTGCTGATCTCTTTTCTTTTGTTTGTTGTCTACTGTGGTACATCTTATATACAGTGCTATCTACAGGGAATGGGAAGTGCAGTCCGTATACTACTCCTAGATCCAAACACAAGGCTATACACCAAGCGGCAAGGCTAGCACAAGGCATGCATGAGGTTGCAATGATAAGTGAATAGGGAGCATGCATGCAGTATGCATGAGGCAAGTGCAAAGTGTCTACTCAGTAGCGGCATGCAACACAGTGTCAGCTTGCAGGATAATGTTGGAACAAGGCAATGTGATGTGTAGTGCATATGGCAGGCTCATAACATGTGGCATATCAGTCCAATCACATCAGCACTTCACTTCACATATGCAAATAGCACATGTGCACATGAATAGCATATGCATACACTTAGCTGTAGAACTGGTTCCAGTGTCTAACCAGGCTAGGGGTGTATCAATGTCCTGGAGTAAAAAGCAACTGGGTGAACTTCTCCATCTGGAGATATAAGGGATAAGATAGCACTGAGGGCAAGGTGGGAAAGCAGTTTCCTGTCAGTGCGCAGTGAGTGGAATGTCAAAGTGCTATAGTGCACATGAGAATGGAGTGAGAGCATGATCACAAACGGAGTACAACTGGAGAACTCGGAATGAATGGAATGGAACAAAACCTCCACACGTCGGAGTGAACAGAAACATAAATGGAATGAAACACAAATATAGGGACTCGGAAATCTAATCTAAGGTCAGGGGTCGAGATGCTAGTCAGAAGGAGAACTCTGAACTCTAAAGAATATGGGGAGAAGCTTGCGCTCCACTGATCTCTCTCTTTTCTTGTTGTCTACTGTGGTATATCTTATATATGGCGCTATCTACAGCAGATGGGAAGTGCAGTCCGTATACTACTCCTAGATCCGAATGCAAGGCTGTACACCAAGTGGCGAGGCTAGTGTGAGGCATGCATGAGGCTGCAATGATAAGTGAATAGGGAGCGCACATGTGGCACACACGAGGCAAGTGCAAGGCATCTACTCGGTAGTGGTGTGCAATGCGGTGTTGGCTTGCAGGACAATGTTGGAACGAGGCGATGTGATGTGTGGTGCAGGTGGCAGGCTTGTAACATGTGGTGCATTGGTCTGATCATATTGGCGCTTTGCTTCGCATGTGCAAATAGTGCATGTGTGCACTTAGCTGTAGAACTGGTTCCAGTGTCCAACCGGGCTAGGGGTGTATCACTGCACACTGACAAGAAACCACTTTCCCACCTTGCACCCTACAGCTGAACTCACCAGGAGCATCACGTGCTCTCTGAGGGTTGGTTGGACACATCAATGTTCACCCCTCCCAAACTCAACTATAATACTCATGATAAAGAACTCCTGGTGATCTATAAAGTGTTCTGCATCTAGCAACACTACTTGGAAGACTCTGCTGACCTGGTTGACATTGTTACCAACCACAAAAACCTAGAATACTTCTCTACTACAAAGATCCTATTCTGATGCCAAGCCCACTGGTCCAAGTACCTATCCCAGTTTAACCTCATTATTTGTTTCCATCCTGGATGCCTTGGCACTAAACCCGATGTGTTAACTAGATGATGGGACATCTATCCTAAAGAGGGGGATAGTGACTACAGTAAAGTTAATCTATAAAACCTCCATCCAGTATTTACCCAAGAATAGCTTTTTGCACCCCTCTGCACTACTATTATTTTTCTCCTTTCCCTCTACAGTTCAATCATCATGGACTGTGAAACCCTCTACAAAGACATTTAAGCCACTTATACCAAAGACCCCCTTGCCCAAATCCAGCTCAAGTCCCTTCATCCCTATTGGTCCAAGGACACCAATGGTTATCTCTATATGGATGACCACATTTATGTACTGGATGTCAATGACCTACACTTATGAGTCCTTCAACTCAAACATGATCACATTATCTCTGGATACCAAGGCCAAAACAAGACTCTATCTCTAATCTGACTGGAATACTCTTGGCCCAGACTCCAGACATTTGTAAAAGACTATTGCAACTTGTGTACCATCTGCAAATGCTCCAAATCCCAAAGACATTGTCCCTATGGACTACTCAAGCAACTCCCCATTCCAGAACATCCATGGTATTCTATTTCCATAGACTTCATCAAGAAACTTCCAATCTTAGATAGCTTTGACACTATCCTTGTTGTCATAGACCGACTTTCCAAACAGGGTATCTTTATTCTGTGCCATACTACCATTACCTCTGCTGAACTAGCCCAGCTCTTTGTCCTCCATGTGTTCTCCAAATACAGTATTCCATCCCATATTACCTCTGATCAGGGTTCCAAGTTCATGTCCTATTTCTTTCATTCTTTGGGTAAAGCCCTAGACATGAAGCTTCACTTCACCTCTGGCTATCACCCCAAAGGTGATGGACAAACCAAACATATCAACCAAATCCTCAAACAGTACCTCAGGATCTACACCAACTACCAACAAGACAACTGGTCTCCATTATTACCAATTGTGGAGTTCATGTACAACAATGCCCCTTCTGCTACCACTGGAGTCTCCCCCTTCTATGCCAACAAAGGTTATCACCCCAGTATCTACATTAACCCAGAACTTGACCTCGCCTCTTCCCGCACTAAAGACTTTGTCATGGATCTCCATGAACTTCACCAAATACTCTGTACTGAAATGGCTGCTGCCCAGAAATATTATGAAGGCCCAGCTAATGCCTACTGGAGTCCAGCACTGGACTTCAAGGTCAAACAACAAGCCTTTGTAAAAGCTAAGTTCTTCTGTACTACTTGGCCATCAAAGAAACTTTTGGAGAAGTATCTAGAACCCTTCAAGATTATCACAGAGGCTGCAACCCACTCCTTCACCCTCTGTCTTCCTGACTCTATATGAACTACTCTATTTTCCATGTGTCTATGCTTGAACCTTGTACCCCTAACACCATTCCCAACCATACCCAACCCCCACCTCCAGCCATAGAATTTGACGGTGACCTCAAGTATGAAATCGCTAAAGTGCTAGACTCCAAAATTGACCAACAATAGAAATGCAAGCTCCTGTACTATATCTGATGGTCTGAATATGAAAGCACAGATGAAGAATTCTCTTGGCTACCTGCAGATGAACTTGGCCATACTTCTAAACTCATTTTGGACTTCCACAACTCCTATCCCAACAAACCCAGCCCTCTGAACACCCTCTGACCTCCTTTCCCTGTATTTCCTATCATTTTCTCCATCTCTGATTAATCTGACCTCCGACACTTTTGTTCCCTTCCTTTCCTTATTTATTTACTCCATTCCACTCAAGAAAATCAAGAAGAACATCTATTTATTATCAAAATCCTTCTCATCTATCTTATACATATATGGAGCCCACTCTTCAAGAAAGTCCAAAAGAGTCTATCTTACTCCTCTAACTTATCTATTCCCTCCTTGGTGGCTGACCTGTCAGTCTTTGGCACTTCCTTCCCTTTGCCTTTCCTATTCTCGACTTCCTCCACCTCTGACTCCCTGCTTTCCTCATCCCCTCCATCCTCCTTATCTGTTACTCCTTTCATCTCTATATTGCACAGAGTCTGTGACTCTGTACCAATCTCTGTTATCTCTAGCACTACCTCCACCTCTGTACCTCCATCTCCACCTCCCCCACCTGTAAGGGCAACCTCTGGGCACCTACTCAGACCACTGATGAGGGATATCCAAAGTTAATATATTGTACTAAGTATAGACCTGTAATGATGGCTTACCTGATGAGGGATATCCAAAGAGGAAACTCTAAGGAACCTCATCAGGAAGTATGAGCTGTATATTAAAAGGAACGTGGGAAGGTATAAGTAATCATGCCCCTTGTGACCATAGTGAGATACTGGGTTGGGCACATGAGAATGGAATGGAGTAGAGACATGTGGGGTGTCATGCTCAAAGAGTGCTAGTGGTTTGCCCAACCCAAGTAGTCACAGTTGTGGGTCTGAGTGAGGGAGCATCAGAGTGGATTGGAGTGAAAAAGAGTGTGCTTGGAAGGTGAATGGAAATGAGTGTGTGTAATACTAAAACAAGTGAGTAAGATATGAGTGAGATAGAAAGGATATGAAGAGAAAGAGAAAGGAAATAGGTTGTCCCTTGACATCACCCCCCCTCTAGAGTGTGGCAACCCCAACACACATCCTGCCAACTGTCCTCCCATAGTAGCCGAAAATTGAGTCCCTCAAAAAATAGTGCTTGAATCCGATGCAGAGCTCCTGGATTGTTGTGGTAAAACTTTGCCTTGAGTGCTGGAGCATGTACTTGTGACTCCGGAAGCCATTCATTGTCCTCATAGCCATACCCCTTCCATTTGACCAGAAATTGGACCTTATTCTGGTGAATCCGACTGTCCAAGACCTTCTCAATCTCATACTCCTCCTTGCCTTGCACTAGGACTGGTGGTGGGGGTGGT
The DNA here is from genome assembly GCA_036937095.1 of Phaeolepiota aurea. Lineage (NCBI taxonomy): Eukaryota > Fungi > Basidiomycota > Agaricomycetes > Agaricales > Squamanitaceae > Phaeolepiota > Phaeolepiota aurea. Next base: position 9,485 of record JASFDG010000527.1, read on the forward strand.
ACAGCTCATCGGCCTGGGATCAGATCTTCTGGGGCTGGCATAAGCTTGATGATGTTGAAGACTAGGTGAAGTGCTTTCATGGACTGAGGGAGTTTGAGTTGGTAGGCATTGTTGCCCACATGCCGTTCCACCTCATACAGACCCAGGAATTGGTGTGAGAGCTTCTTGGATGGCCTGGTAGTCCTTATGTCACTGGCATCCAAAAAGACTTTGTCTCCAACCTCGAACACTGGAGGGGGTTCACACCAATGGTTGTAGTAGCATGCCATGTCCTCCTTGGCCTTGGCTTCCTTGAGCACAATAGCTATCCGGTCCTTGAATTTGTTTATGGTCTCAAGGTGGGATGGCTCTATATCAGGCTCAAAGCCCATATGTGGATGTTGCCCTGAGTCTAGCATGAATGGGGTCTCCTGTGTCAAGGAATGGACATGGTTGTTGTAGCTGAACTTGGCCAGTGGCAGGATTTCATCCCAGTTATCTTGGCACTCCAACGAGTACAGGCACAGATACTGCTCCAGTTCCTGGTTGAGGTGCTTGGTCTGACCATTGGTCTGAGGATGGTATGCTGTGGACAAGGAGAGCTTGATGCCTAGGAGTCGGTACAGCTCCTTGATAAAGGTGGCAATGAATTGAGGCCCTTGGTCTGAGACCACACACTTGGGGAGTCCATGGAGCTTCCAGACATGCTGTAGGTAGAGGTGGGCTGCTCCCAGAGCTGAGACCATAGTATGGGTTGGGATGAAGTGACCCCATTTGCCTGTAGAATCTACCACCACCATTACAGAGTCATAGCCATTTGATGTGGGGAGTTCAGTAATGAAGTCCACACTTATCATGTGCCAGTGCAAGGGAGGAATAGGCAATGGAGTGAGCTCTCCATATAGGCAATGACACTAAATCTTGGTCTGGAGGCACAGGTCGCATGTCTTGGTGTATTGACCAATGTAGCAGGACATTTGGGGCTACCAGTAGTGTCATGATACAAGTTCTAGCATCTTCCACCAGCCAGGGTGTCCAGCAACATGGGTGTCATGGCAGAGGGACACAATGTGGCATCTCAGGTCTGCATTCTTTGGGACATAGATCTTTCCTCTAAAACAGAGTAGACTGTTGGCCTCAGACCATTCTGCCACCTGTGTCAAGGATCCCCATGACTCCTTGAGGGTGTGGGCTGCCACTACTACTATATCCTCCTGCTCTCCAGCCCAATTCCCTTGCCTAATATTGCACAGAATCCCCGTTTCTTCACCTGTGAGCTCAACGGCCTCTAATGCTTGGACTGCAAAGAATGCGGGGTTGAGGAGTATAATGTTTGCATTATCTCCTGAGCCCGTTCCATGATCAGATCAGCATGAAAGAGTGTCTGGCTTGCCCATCAAGTGACCCGGCTGTTGGTAGAGCAGGAAATCAAAGTGGGAGAGGTATAGGGACCATTATGCCTGATGCTAGTTGAGCTTCTTGGCTGTTATGAAGTACTCCAAGTTCTTGTGGTCTGTCCAGATCTCAGTTGTCTTGGCCAACCCTTCTAAGAAGTGCCTCCATTCTTCCAGAGCCCGAATGATGGCCAGCATTTCCTTGTTGTGAATCTCATAATTCCGCTCCACGGTGCTGAGAGACTTGGAGTAATACATGATGGGATGCCACTTGCCATCCTCTCCAGACTGCTGTGACAGGACTGCTCCAGTAGCATAGTCCGAGCTGTCAGCTTCAACACAATAGGGAAGAGAGTTGTTGGGGAAGACAAGGACTGGGGCCGAGGTGACAATCTATTTGAGTTTGTCAAATGCGGCCTGACACTCCAGAGTGAATGCCCATGGAGTGTCCTTCTTGGTGAGGTCAAAGAGGGGCCATGCATGGTGCAAGAAGTCTGCAATGAACTGCCAGTAGAAGTTGATGAACCCCAGGAAGGACTGCACCTTGTGCTTGTTGCCTAGGACAGGCCACTCTGCCACTCCAGCCACCTTGACAGGGTCCATCTCTACCTGGCCTTCAGAAATGATGAGTCTGAGGTATTCGATCCGAGTCTTCTCAAACTCACATTTGTCAGGCCAAAGGAATAACTAGTACTCTTGGAGTCTCTGTAATATGAGTCTGGAGATATGCTGGTGTTCCTCTAGGGACTTGGTAAAGATGAGGATGTCATCTAGGTATATGCAGACCACCCCTTCCATGATGAGGTTGTGGAAGATGTTGTTTATCATCATCTGGAAGGTAGAGGGGGAGTTGGTGAGTCCAAAGAATATTACCAAAGGCTCAAATAGGCCATGGTTGGTACAAAAGGCTGCCTTCCACTCATCTCCTTTGTTATATCCCAAGTCCCCATCTCCAGTCTGACCCTTGTCCTGTACCTCTGATCCCCAATATCCTCCTATCCCTATCCCCGTTTCCCATTCCCCATCCTCTATCCCTATCCCTATTCCAATATCTCATTCCCTGACTATCTTGCTCCTTTCATGTTTCCTCTTTCATACTCTCCATTCCTGTTTCAGATCCCACTCAGATATCAGATTGTTACCTCTGGCAACCATGTGCACATCATGCATAGCCTCTGATTGATGCACTTACTAGTATACTATATAGTGGTTTCCAAGTACAAGACATTTAGTTATGACTCATACTGAGTAGCCTTGTAGTATAAATACCTCTGTACTTGTACCAATAGTTCCTCAGTTTGAATATCAACTTAGTCACTCATCTCCTCTTGTCTCCTCTAAGTCCTCCTCCATTGTTCTATTCCATTGTCTAGACTTACCCTGAGTCTGGTCTAACTTGGACGCTTCCTTCACTAGTACTTGTACTGGTGTTTACTTCGCCCTCACTACCAGACTTGTCTCTGGAGCAACCCCAACCCTCGGTCTCCATAAATTGGGACCAGACATAAGCCAGAGGCACAATACATAAGCTGAAGCCAAGGTCCTTCTAGTCCAATATAACCCTGATTGGGTGAGAACCAGTCTTAACATCCTTCCTTAATCCAGATGTTGTTATACCCCCAGCAGACGTCTAGCTTGGTGAAGTAGCATGCACTCTGCAGCTGATTTACCAAGTCTGAGATGAGCGGGAGAGGGTACCGGTTCTTTATGGTGAACAAGTTGAGTACCTGGTAGTGCTGAACAAGTCGGAGTGAGCCATCCTTCTTCTTAATAAAGAATACTGGAGAGGCCATTGGCAATTTGGAGGGACGGATTCGGCCTGTGGCAAGATTCTCCTATATGAAGGCATCGAGCTCGACCTGTTCTGATGGGGACAAAGGGTACACCTTGCAGTTGCTAGGCTTAGCATTGGGCTCAATCTCAATGGCATAGTCCCAGGGTTTTTGGTTTGGCAGGGTATCAAATGCCTCCTTAGAGAATACATCCGAGAAGTCATGCAGTCCGGGGGGCACTAGCTCCTCAAAGGCCCAGGGTTGTGAGTTCTTGTGGAAGGCTTTGGCCAGTTGCTGTGAGGCTGTAAAGGATGCACAGATGGTCTCAGAGTGATGCTGGCTGGGAATGCTGGCACAAAAGAGTCAGTCTCCCAGCTCCAGAAGTGGTTCCTCTTCCTCTTCTTTGTCATCATTGCAATCCAGTGTTAATGTTGGCATAGAAGCATCCTCTTCATCTAATAGTGGGGTGGGACCCAGGGAGCAGATATAGAGAGCATGTAGCTCAGCCTGTCTTACAGCCTGATCCCATTTCACCTCTAACCTACAGGTGGCACAGTGGCCCTTGCAATGGCTCATTTTGACCTCCTTTGTCTGCCAATCCACCTCGGGGTTGTGCTCCCAAAGCCAGGTATACCCCAATATCATGTGTTGGCAGCCTAGGTGGGTGACTGCAAAGGCTGCATGCTCTGTGTGGTTTTGGTAGCACAAAATCACATCCACTATGGAGTCAATTGATCCTGCTTCATTTGGCAACCCATCCACATTGTAGACAGGGATTGGTTGGGACAGGGGGCGAGTGGTCAGACAATTTGAGATGACATACTTGGAGTCAATGAACAGGCCAGTAGCACCACTATCTAGCAAGGCCTTGATCACTCGTTTCTCTCCAGTATCAGTAGTCTCAATCTCCACCAAGAGGGACAGTGAATTTGGGGATGGGGTGGATGATATCACATAGCGAGAAGGTAGGCGATTGTTCTACGGTTAAGACACTGAAGAAGTTATGTACTGGCAGGCTGGGTATATGGTTCACAGCCTACAGGGTGGAAAATCTGACTCAATCTCTTCAGTTTCGGCTTCTGTATTGGGCTTAGCCAGTATGGATTGGAGTGAAGCCTCTGCCACATCCCTTGCTACCATAAGTTCTTCCAGCAACTCCTCTTGATACTTGGAGCTGAGGGTCCATATATCCACCAGATTGGAGCACTGTTGACTCATGTGGCCCATCCGACCACACTGGTAATACACCACTGTCATCTGCTTCTGCTGTCGGGCTATGTCTACATCCATAGGTACTGGCTTGCCTGGAGTCGGCCTGAGGTTGGCAAAGGATGTCTTAGGTGGTGGGGCTACTGGTATAGGGAGTGTGGGCATGCTTGGGGTTGGAGTGGAGACTGGGGGCC
>JASFDG010000528.1:0-14001 GCA_036937095.1 Phaeolepiota aurea
TTTCCCACCTCACACTATCTCTACCAGACATACTCTGCTTGGTTTACACATATTCAAGCAGTTGGCAGGCATATCATCATGCAGAAAGATAGAAGGTGTGCTTACCTAGGGTGTCTGGTTACACTTGTGGTCATGGTTGCAGCTGTCCTACAGCTGCTGGTGTTAGGGTTGCTACCCTCTTCAGATGCTGTAGTCAAGAGGCAACATGGTATAAGGCATCTGTTCATGTACTGGGATAGGGCTTGGCTCATGTTCACTTTCAATCCTTATCTGGTATCTAGCTAGGCAGTCTGGCATCTTTATTGGCATTGGCACCCTCATTGCCATGTCTGCATTTGTAATAGACAAGGTATGGGTACTATGTCCTTGCCATATTTGTGCTGGCCATATACCTGGTGGGGTGGGGGCAAAGGGGTTCAACATCAGGAAATATTAAATTGATCAGTAGGATAGGCTCAATATACAGTAGCATGATAGCCAAGGCAGGTCTATTAGTAGAGATTGGTAGCCTTGGTAGTTATCCTGAGCTGATGGGTAACTGTCAGTAGCACTTCATAGCAGGTAGCAGCAGTCCAGTAGACTCAATAGAGTGATGTAGTACAAGCATAGGATTATATATAACAACCTTGCTATACTCTGAGAATGAGTAGCTTCTGTATACCTAGCCTAATATCAGTAGCCATGGTTGACCTACCAAGTTTGCAAGGAGTTTATAAACCTCAGATCAACAAGAATATCTTAATACATTGCTGTTAAGAACCATGACATGTTATGGGACTAAATGATCATATAAGAGGTATTACAGATTAGAGACATCAGCCTCAGCTTGTGTGCTGTGCCCCTGGCTAGGTTGTGTCCCTGTATTTGTCAAATGAGATCAGAGTGTAGCTTTGCTCCAGGGACTAAGCCTGGTAGCAAGAGTGAAGAGGAAGGTCAACCACTAGGGCAGACAAGTAAGAACAATGAGACTGAGCAAGTATGTACAGTCTGAAGATTGGTTGGAGTTAAGTACCTTAGAACTGAAGTCCTTTGGTGAGGGTGGGTCAGAGTGAGATCATACTGAAAGACTAAGAGAGAATAGGGGGGAGAACTTAGTCAATATTCAAACTGAGGAATATAGTGTAGAAATTGTGCTACTTATATACAGAGTCCAGAGATAAGGGGGAGACTGATGTAGACCATATGAATTGTATTGTCATCTGGGAACAATGGGGGAAGGTTATTGACCAGCCTAGAGCAAGAATAAAGAGGGCAGAACAAGGGGGTAGAGTGGAGTGAAAATGATGAGGATAAAACAGGGTATGTGTAAGGGCAACCTCCAGATGCCTACTCAGACCACTGATGAGGGATATCCAAAGTTAATATATTGTACTAAGTATAGACCTGTAATGATGGTGATGTGCCTGCCAACTGCTTGAATATGTGTGAACCAAGCCAAATGTGTCTGGCAGAGATAGAGCAAGGTGGGAAAGCTGAATGATGTTGCCTAGCAATGCAGGAAGGGGGCACGGTGATATGCCCTACATGAGCATGGCCACTGAACCCGGCAACAAATGCATGCGCCACTTGCCCACCAGTAACGTGACATGCATGCCGAATGCTGTGCGAATGCTGCGAAGTGACATGACTCTAGGTGATACCTTGCAGAAAGCTGCAAGGAGAAGACATGCACTTCACCCCAATAGACCGAGGACTTTCCAGGACACGCACATGCTTCAATCACTTCACGACAGCGAGGTTTCCATCTCCAAAGAAGCTCAGCTGAACAACACCATGCACTGATACATGAGGCAATGCCACAGAAGACCATAGAAATGGCAACTGAGCAACAGTGCTAACTGAACAGAGCATGGCCTAGACCAGTGACTCATGCCCTGGCAACTCACACCAAAAGTACATGTAGTGCGAACAACACAGCAAGGCACACAAAGGGTGTGGGACTAGCAGCACACCGAGTTGCTACCTTACATAGTATGGTTGCAGTCTATAAAAGCCCACCTGTATCATACTACAAAAGAAGTTTACTTTTCCCCCCAGGTTCAAGATTACTCATTCGACCTTAACTTATATGATCTGACTTTGTCACTGTCTCTCGGCATAAACACATTGAGTCTATCATCCCCCTCACATTCATTAAAACTCCAGGATAGGTGTTTGCTTTCATACTCATTCTCTCGCACACTATAGCGTCATTGGACCACATGAGTGGTCACACTTCTCATCTGTCGTGGCCATGCTAGGAGCCTTGCACTCCATGCCACTCCTCTCGCAACCCATCAGATGCTCGCTCCTCACTATCCTGAAGGCCCGTGCCCCCTTCCTGCATTGCTAGGCAATGGCATTCAGCTTTTCTACCTCACTCTATCTCTGCCAGACATATTTGGCTTGGTTTACACATATTCAAGCAGTTGGCAGGCATATCAGCAGGCCTTTAGGATAGTGAGGAGCGAGCATCCGATAGGTTGTGAGAGGAGTGGCATGGGGTGCAAGGCTCCTAGTATGGCAGCAATGGATGAGAAGGGCAACTGCTCATGTAGTCCAATGATACTACGGTATGTGAGAGAATGAGAGTGAAAGCAAACACCTATCCTAAAGTTTAACGAATGTAAGGGGGACAATAGACTCAATGTGTTCATGCTGAGAGACAGGCAATGAAGTTGGATCATATAAGTTAAGTTTGAAGGAGAGATCTCAAATCTGGGGGGGGAAGTAACTTGTTTTGTAGTACAATACAGGTAGGCTTTTATAGACTGTGACCATACTATGTAAGGTAACGACTTGGTGTGTTGCTAGTCCCAAACCCTTTGTGCGCCTTGCAGTGTTGTTCATACTATATGTACTTTCAGTGCAAGTCACTGGTCTAGGCCATGCTTTGTTTAGTTAGCACTGTTGCTCAGTTGCCATTTCCATGGTCTTCTGCAGCATTGCCTCATATATCAGCACATAGTGTCATTCAGCCAAGCTTCTTCAGAGATGGAAACCTCACTGTCGTGAAGTGATCGAAGCATGTGCGCATCCTGGAAAGTCCTCAGTCTGTTGGGGTGAAGTGCATGTCTTCTCCTTATGGCTTTCTGCGAGGTATTGCCTAGAGTCACATCACTTCACAGCATTCAGTGCGCATGTCACATTACTGGTGGGCAAGTGGTGCATGCATTTGTCACTGGGTTTGGTGGCTATGCTCACATGGGGCATATCATCTCCTCCTGGCTTAAAATCATGACTGTCCTTGGTCACCTGTGTGCTTCTGCCAGTGTGCAACTGCAACCGAGGTGGTGTGTTTTCTATTTCCGCTGGCTGGTGGCTGACTTTGATATGTGTGTTTCCCATTCTTGAGCATTCTGGTGACTCTGCAAAGCCTTCTGCTATATCATGTTGTACTGCAGGTTTGTCACAAGGCCTTTATGTGGTATTTGGGGGTTATGAATTTGATGCCCCCTTGCCTTATAATAGGTCACTGTTTTGCCCTCCCATCCTATCCTCATCTCCTCATATTTTCATTGCTCTCTACTCCTCGGATCATGTCTTCTCTGGCCAACACTGCTCTACTCAAAGCTTGCCTTTGCAGCTTGCTTGATGCCAGCCCCAGCTGCGCCCTTGATGACTTGGTCGGTCTGCGCAACTGGGCCAAGAAGTTCTGTCATACTTATGCTGCCTATGTTTGTTTGTTCCTGAACAGCTATGTCCCTGATCTTTCCCATGCCCTTGCCAATGTTTGTAGGCTTTTCGAAGGTCTTGACCCTTCCAACAACATTTCCTGGCTGCCATGGGCTACCATCTTAATGCCTACTTGTGCTGCCATGTATGAGGCTACATGTTGTAAGGCTGAGTCCTGGTGCCTTAATACTAGTTTGTCTGCTGAGATCCAACATGTCACTGATAAGGCATGGGTATATTTTGAAGCTGGTGAAATTTCTGTGGAGGAGGTTCATGCCATGGTTGCAAGTATTGGCAGTACTCTGGGTAGTACAAGCAAGAGTGAGGCTGATGTTGAAGAGCTCCTTGAGCAGTCGGATTCTGTTCCTCCTCCCTCTCCTCAGTAGACTCATGGGGGGCAAACTCAAGCAGATTGTTAGGAGGCCAAGCTCCTTTGTACCAAGAAGACCATTGCTTGCTTTAATCAGGATCAGGTAGGTGCCTTTGCCTTCTTCTTTACTGCTCACTGACTCCTTTTTAGTGCCAACGTTGTCAAGAGCTTCACCATGCCAAGTGTAATGTGCCAGTAAATGGTGGTTGGTATCTGCACTATTAGGTTCAGAAGCAGGCCTGCTCCTTTACTCCTTTGACTGCTGGTTCTTTGAAGCAGACTGGCAGGTCTTCGCAGGCTTCTGAGGGTAGGGTGACCATGCATTCGGGCCCTCATTTGGCCAGAGCTTCACAAGGTCCTTCCACTCCTTCCTCCTTGTGCTCCAGTCCTCGGTCGGCCGGGACTTCTGCTCCTCGGATGATGCCCTCTTATCATCCTGACACTGCTCCTTCTACTATGTCCAGTGTTCCTGGTCCTCCAGCTGGTTGTCCTCATCCCAGGCCAGTATGTCCTATCATGGTCATCAACCCCTCACCGATTGCTCAGACTCCCAGTTCTTCCTCTCTTCTGTCTTTCACGCCTTCCGAGGCTTCTTCTGATGCATCCAATATTATTCAGCAGGAGATTGCATGCTGCGAGGCACATATTGCTCAATTTACACATCAATATGATCAGTTGGTAGAGGATCTCATAGTCTTGGAGAGTGGTGGTAGCAAAGTCAATGTTGAGAAGGTCAAGGGGAAGTGTCGTCAGATAGACTGATGAGCTGCACGGATGTTGCTTGATTTGAGGTGGGGGAGAGGGGGGGGAGGCCGACTTCTTATACTACTCCACACTTTGGATGGGGCAGGGCCCCTACCTATAACTACTCACTACTTGTACTATTCCTTTTCTCTAAAAAAAATATTTTTGTTTGAATAAACAGTTTCCTACAAAAGAGAGAAATAAATGGTTTTTAAAGTATAGGGAGCATGCAGCATGGTTATTTTGGTATCTGCAATGACTTCTGATGGTTTTTCTTGGAAAATTATTAGAAGAAAATAGGAAACAGCTCAGAGATCTTCATTGCTGAAAAACCCTTATGAGTCTTGTGCAATGCCCGAGGCTATACAACTTATGAATCTATAGTAAGCGAGACAAATAATTTGGATGAAAAGAAAAAATTAGGGATATCTTAGGGTATGTTTTTAAAGAATGGATGAACTTGGAAGGGAGTGGTCGGCTGGTGCATCTTGCTCTTTCCTGGGATCAGTGGGTTCTTCTTCTGCATCACTGTCTTCTTCTGCTGTCTATGTTACTCCTTGTCCTGCTGTTTCCTCTTCACCATCTACTGCATCCATGTTTTCCAACAGACACAATCACTCCATGTCTATGTCTAATGCGAGGTCGGGAATGTCCATCATTTGTTGCACAAAGTACGGAATCAGCCTGAAGGTGGCAATTGGTTGGTGGAGTACAGATCCATCAAGTTCTGCAAGTATGTAGGCTCCTCCTTAATATATTGTACTAAGTATAGACCTGTAATGATGGCTTACCTGATGAGGGATATCCAAAGAGGAAACTCTGAGAAACCTCATCAGGAAGTATGAGCTGTATATTAAAAGGAACATGGGAATGTATAAGTAATTGTGCCCCTTATGACCATAGTAAGATACTGGGTTGGGCCCATGAGAACGGAGTGGAGTGGAGTCATGCAGGGTGTTGCACTTAGAGAGCACTAGTAGTTTGCCCAACCCAAGTAGTCGCCACTGTAGGTCCGAGCGAGGGAGCATCGGAGTGGATCGGAGTAAAAAGGAGTGTGCTTGGAAGGTGAATGGGAATGAGCATGTGTGATACTAAAATGAGTGAGTAAGATATGAGTGAGATAGAAAGGATATGAAGAGAAAGAGAAAGGAAATAGGTTATCCCCTGATAGAGGAGAGTATTGACTTGGGCAGGGGCAGGAGGTAAGTGGCTTCCAATATATTGAGTGGTATCAGTGGGTGGGTGCTGGTGGCTGCAAAGTATGGCGAGCATCCCATTCACTTCCTTATGGTGATCTGTTCTGACCAAAATACTGTGTAGGCACATTGCGACCACTTCTTCTCTTCTCCATTGGCAGCTTTGAACAAGGCTTGTCAGACATCGAAATGCGGTCACTCTACTAGACCATTAGCATGTGAATTGTACTCTGAGATGCGAATATGGTGTATCTTGTATTTCTTTGAGAGATGCCCTAGTGCTTTCAGGAATGCTGTTCCATTATCTGTTACAATTTCGCTGAGCATGCCCCATCAGTATAGTATGTCTTGGAAGATCCAATCCCCTATAGCAGTCGCATTTTTGGCATGGAGCATGCGAAACTCAGGCCAATGACTGAGTGAGCAATGGCCTTGTATGATATATTTAAATCCATTCGAGGCTGGCATATGCATGGTATCCATGAATACTTTCCCAAACAGCGGTCCCAGCTGCACTACTACTGGAGGAATGAGTATCTTCACTGTTTGCTGGATTTGACAAATGTGACATGTGCGAAGAAACCAAATCAGGTCGGCCTGTATGTGTGGCCACCAAAAGTACTCAAGCAGTATGGCTCATATTGCTTAGAACCTGCGATGTCCAATATTATTGTGTACTCCTTTGAGGATTGCGAGCCAATGGGGAGGCAGTATGACTAGTTGATGGGCACCATACGAGTGCCTTTTCCACATCCTATTGGCATCAAGGAAGAACTCAGAGGCATAGTGAACGAAGGTGAGCATCTTGGCTGGGGATAGACTGATTGGCTATTCCAAGGAGGTCAAGAACTTCCTTACTGCAATAATATGGAGGTTGTCCTTGTGTATGGCCTCTGTGTGAGGCACATTGGAATAGGTGAGGCTTGTAGGTCCATTGCTTTCAGGCACTTCATCTTCTGGACCTTTTGCCCTATCTACTACTTCTTCTACAAAGGTTTCCACAATGCGCATTGTTGGTGCAAGCAGTTGGATAATGTGTATGAATCCATAGAGTCGATCTATCCAATCCTCATATTCTTCACTGTCATCTTCTTTGGCTGGGTTGTCCAGTTGGCAAGGTCTGCATGAAAGTCCATCAGGTCCATGGTGTGTTCCTTTGATATATACAAGGGTGAAATGAAACATGAGGATTGCCACAATCCAGCAATTGATTGATGCTGATGGCTGGATATCGGGATTTGCAAGCATTCCTTTAATGTACCTTGCATCTGTTTCTACTACCAGATTGCATACCCCTATGAGCCATAGTTGCAGAGCCTGAAATGCTCTAAAGAGACCGTAGAGTTCTAACTTTGGCTGTAAGAAGCACAATTCCCATTTGTTGAGTGTGATAGATCCAAAGTGATTGTAATGACATATATGGGGGTCCTTCTCATCGCACTGGCATAGATAAAATCCGATCCTGATTATTGATGCATTGACTGCAAGGATGACTGGTGCATCAGATTTATAATTGAGTGGGAGGAGTGGTTTCACTTCGAGATGAGATCCTGTTGCACTTGCTTATGTTCATAGGTGAACTCAAACAGCACATCCTTCTTTGTAAGGTTTATGAGGGGATGTGTGCATGCAGCGAAGTTGCGAATAAAATTTCGTAGCACTTCTACTATTCCTAGGAAGGCTCAAACTTCCAAGAGCATTGCGCAAGGTCCCCAATTGCAAATAGCTGCAACACAATCTTCAGCGGGAATACAACCCTTATAAGTACAGATGTGTCCAAGTACTGTAATCTTTGGTATGCAGAGGAATAGTTTGTGTCCAGAAAAGGTGCTGCCACAGTACTTCATGCACTGAACAATATGATTGACGTTCTGGAAATATTCCCATACAAAGCAGCAGATGCCCAGATTCACCAAGATGGTCTTGTATTCTCCTTTGTCATTTTGATAACACAACTCAGGACCCTTCACATCACAGTTATCAAGATAAGGTAACATATACCTAGGGATCTCAGGACTGAGAATGAAATAGACATCATCATGGAAAATTGGCACAGAGTTCGTCCAGCCCATCAGCAACGTGACTAGCCAATGTGCCCCAAAGGGAGTTTGGAAAGTCATGAAGTCTCGTAAGGACTTGGCAATCAGGCATTCATCATATCCTACAAAGAGGTCCAGCATTGCACTACAGGCATGACCTGCAAATGACTCAGCAAGGTGGTTAGGAAATGGGGTGACTCCAGAATGACAAATAGTGACATGATTGAGGGGTTCGAGTGAATGGACTATGCAAAGTTTGCTGCTTTTCTTCAGGATACAGAACCACTTCGAGCGATATGAGGAATTTGATGGCTCATAAACACCAGTTGCGATCTTCTTGTAAATGATCTTGCATACCTCATCATAGATTCCTGGCAGGATCAGAATGTTGTGCTCTATCCATGGAGTATTGGGAATGAGGGGGAAATCTACAGGTGGGAAGAAATCTGGTTGGAAACTGCCTCACTCCTCATCCTCCCATGCGAAACCTTCATTCTGTTTGCATATGAAATCGTCCATCATTGCAAGCTCCTCGGGCCATATGAATTCTTCATGCGGCTTCTTCAACTCCACATGGTGCTCTTCTGTATAGCAGCTAGTGGGGACAAATGGTGGCAGATTGGGATCTATGGGTGGCATTTCGGCTAAAGGGTCACCAGTAATCTCGTGCTTGATGTGAAACTTTTCAGGAAGCTTGGCCAGGATAGCCTGGACCTTTTTTGCTACTGGCTTGTACTTTTTCTTGGTTTGTATCCTTTTTACGAGGCTGAATGTTGGCACAGACTCGGATTCTTCCTCGGATAGATCAAATTCTTCTTCGTCAAAGGGGACAGGTTCCCTGGTGGATAGTGTGTATGGCATGAACTGATAACATGGTAACTCAGCAGCACTCGGGGTATGAAATCAGGGGTTGGAACTGTTGGATGCGAAATATGAAGACGATGGGCATGGTGACTTATTACAATTCGAAATGGGCAAAGCAGAGTAAATATTAGAGGTGAGGTACAGTACAGCTGGCAATGTGTTTATATACAAATTATGACATGCCTCCTTGTCATTGGTGGAATTGAGATTGGCATAGGTGGTGCAGTGAAGTGAGGACATGATGGGGTCATATTCAAATTGTAAGGTGACTGCTTCCGACCCCTCTAGCACCTCCTCAAGGGGGAATGAAAAAGACAGTGCGGTCAGCCTTGGCGGGGGTACGTTGGGATCATGGAGACTTGACCAGTATTGGGATCGCAAATGGTGATGGTCTGGTCCTTGTTTCTGTAGTTCTGCACCATAGACTCCATGAGCACATCAAATGGTCTGCTGAGTAGGATATTGTATGCTGGGTCGTGAATAACATAAATCTGAAGGAATAGGGTTATCTTGCTAAACAGACACAGTACATTGTGGGCAAGGCCAAGCAAGGGGTCCAATTCTCCATTTGCCAATTGCATTTGTAGGATGATCGAAGGGTCATACTGCAAACCGAGACTGTGACATACTTCCTCTGACATCGTGATGATCTGCGAGCCAGGGTCTATGATGGCTTCTACTTCCTGTTTTGCATCTACTGTGATACTGATGGACCATAAGGCATGCGACTCTTTTGCGACTACCAACTGCTGTGGAATGGATTCTTGAGGGACCGATTTCAGATATACCTCATAGGGATTGGGGATTACGAGCAAGTATGGTGGGGGGTCCCTAAATGGTAATGTGTCTTCTTCTATTTCCATTGTGAGTGCCATTGTTGTGACTGGAGTTCATTTTGGGGTGATAGCATTATGCACGTGATTGCGGACCTCAGGTGAGATCAAGAGCAGCTCTTCCTGGGATAAGGTGATGAAGGGTGTTTTCAGAGATTGAGAATATACCCTGTCTGCTAGCTTAGAGTCTACAATGGGGGTGACTATCCTATAGGTGACCACATCCTTATTTTTGTCTGCAGGGGCAGTGAGGTTGCGAGTGGTCAGGGGCACATATCTTACTTTGGGCAGGTTTGCAAAGGAGTGGATAGGTGGTGTGACAGGGGCTGCTGTATCAACCGGTGGGACTGGGGGGACTGGGGGGACTGCCGTGGGAGGTGCTGGCACTGCAACTGGGGGCTCTGCTGCTGGCAGAGGTGTGACAGTTGCCATAGCTGCTGCCACTGCACCACACAGGGGTCCTTGATGGAGAACTCTGTCAAACTGTTGTTGCTGGCAACATAGAGCAAACAGTTTGCACTCCAAGATTTCGATGTGAGACTCCAGCAATAGTATTGCCAATCGACTAACCAGCTGAAGGTAGGTATCGCAGTTACTCGATCACTGTATATACTCATAGGCATCATACATCATAGCTTGTGTAGGGTTCATGTTTGCCGATATTTGTCCAAAACCGAGTTGTCTACTGTTGCAATGATGGTACTCATCAAATCATTCCTTAAGCCAAGTCCCTGGAATGTTGCAGGGCATGTACATGCCTGAGGGGAGTACAAGTCAGTTTTCCTGGTTGTGGTGACATTTCCCTTCTGCAATATATTTCTCGGCTTCCACGCAGTTACTGATATAGTGCCCTGCTTGCCCACAGAAGTTACAGTTGTTATGCGACATTGTTGGTCTGCTACCTGGAACTGGAGGTCATGATGATCTGGGGCTGGGGTATATCACCTTTATCATGGTATCTGCAAACCGTTCGAAGATCGGGGTGAGGTCTTCCAGTTTTACTGTTCCAGAGGTGGTGACTGGTATATAGACTGAGCTTGAAGTTGTTGCAGGAGCTGTTGTTGGAGTAGCACTGGTAGGGAGGGGGTGTCAAGGGGTGCCATGTAATGCAAAGGTGGCAGCATTATGAATCTGAGTAAATGTGTAGATGTCATCAGGATGCTCGCGGGGGTGCCTAGTTTCTAGCTGATGTAAGATACGCTCCATCACTTCCTGCAAAAAACCTCATGCATATTTGCGACCTTGTTCGCACTCCGATAAATGGTTCTTGGAAATGAGGAACTGTGTTATAGTAAAAAATGCACAATAATATACTCCCAATTCTTCTGCCATGCTAATTCCTTTGCATAATGTTTCCTCTATTAATGCCTCCATGTCTGTGACTGACCATCGGCATGCAGCAGCTGCTCCGGGGTATAGTGCTATTACTGCATCAATGAAGTCATCATATATATGTGGTTCTAGGAATGTCAGTAGTTGTTCCCAGAGGTCAGTGGTGTTGATGTCGACATATTGGCAGGCTTGTCACTTGCAGTCTTGCACATTGAAGATGTGGGCTTTGCTTAGAAGGATATTTAGTTCTCGGAAGTAATGACCGAGCTTGCATAGTGCAGAGGGAGAGAAGGATGGCACTGTGGAGTGTCCACGCACTGGCATATTATGGGGTGCAATTTGTGCCATAGCAACTTGATGTGTTCCTGAGTTGGAGTTGGTTGTGATGGACGAGGGAGAGGTTGGAGTTGAGGCTGAAGGGGATGATAGAATAGTAACTGGAGTTCTATAGGAAGTTGCAACCAACTGCATAGAAGGGGTACTTTGCTGTGTGGTGATCGGCTCTGGTCGTGGAGGTAATATCACAGGTGTTGATTCTTCTGGGTCTATGGTGTCTGTTGCCTGTTTTCCTTGTAACCTCGCTGAGCAATGAACAGTCACCGTGTTTTTAGAATCAAAGGTTTGAAATAGCAGCTTAAACCCCTTGCAGTAGGCTCCAGATGATATGCCTGCCAACCACTTGAATATGTGTGAACCAAGCCAAATGTGTCTGGCAGAGATAGAGTGAGGTGGGAAAGCTGAATGATATTGCCTAGTGATGCAGGAAGGGGGCGCAGGCCTTTAGGACAGTGAGGAGTGAGCATCTGATGGGTTGTGAGAGGAGCAGCATGGGGTGTGAGGCTCCTAGTATGGCTGCAATAGATGAGAAGGGTGACCGCTCATGCGGTCCAATAATGCTATGGTGCGCAAGAGAATGAGAGTGAAAGCAAATACCTATCCTAAAGTTTAACAAATGTGAGGGGGATGATAGACTCAATGTGTTTACACTGAGAGATGGGCAATGAAGTTGGATCATATAAGTTAAGTTTGAAGGAGAGATCTCAAATCTGGGGGGGGAAGTAACTTGTTTTGTAGTACGATACAGGTGGGCTTTTATAGACTGTGACCATACTATGTAAGGTAATGACTCAGTGTATTACTAGTCCCAAACCCTTTGTGCACCTTGTGGTATTGTTCACACCGTATGTACTTTTGGTGCAAGTCACCGGGGCATGAGTCACTGGTCTAGGCCATGCTTTATTTGGTTAGCACTGTTGCTCAGTTGCCATTTCCATGGTCTTCTGCAGCATTGCCTCATGTATCAGTGCATGGTATCATTCAGCCAAGCTTCTTCAGAGATGGAAACCTCACTGTCGTGAAGTGATCGAAGCATGTACACATCCTGGAAAGTCCTTGGTCCATTGGGGCGAAGTGCATGTCTTCTCCTTGCAGCTTTCTGTGAGGTATCGCCTAGAGTCACGTCACTTCACAGTGTTCAGCATGTGTGTCACATTACTGGTAGGCGAGTGGCATATGCATTTGTTGCTGGGTTTGGTGGCCACACTTGCATGGGGCATATCAATGGCTTACCTGATAAGGGATATCCAAAGAGGAAACTCTAAGGAACCTCATCAGGAATCATGAGCTGTATATTTAAAAGGAACATGGGAATGTATAAGTAATTGCACCCCTCATAACCATAGTGAGATACTGGGTTGGGCATATGAGAATGGAATGGAGTGGAGTCATGCAGGATGTCATGCTCAGAGAGTGCTAGTGGTTTGCCCAACCCAAGTAGTCACAGTTGTGGGTCTGAGTGAGGGAGTGTCAGAGTAGATCGGAGTGAAAAGGAGTATGCTCAGAAGGTAAATGGGAATGAGTATGTATGATACTAAAATGAGTGAGTAAGATATGAGCAAGATAGAAAGGATATGAAGAGAAAAAGAAAAGAAATAGGTTGTCCCCTGACAGTATGTCCAAGGTGCAGGATTAGGGTCAGGGTATAAACAGAGTGAATGAAGGTCAGATGACAACCCATAACCAGAATTGGTTTGGGCTGAATTGGAGTAAGAGATCAGAGTATAACTTGGGATATAACAATAACCCTATAGCTACTCAGTAGCCCTGGTAGGATATAACTACTGAATACTATAATTTATAAGCTAAGAACTACTGACTACTACCAGGTGCTACCTAGACCCTCCTATGACTATCTGAGGCTATGGATTGAAGGCCAAGGATATTGCAACTATCTAAAGGAGAGACTTGTCTACCAGGCAATTTCAACTATTAGAGCTATATACCTCTACCAATACAAGTGATTATTTCCTAATGTATCATATAGTATACTAGTGAGTACATCAATCAGAGGCTATACATAATGCACATGTGGTTGCCAGAGGTAATGATCTGATATCTAAGTGGGATCTGAAACAGAAATGGAGAGTACAAAAGAGGAAACCTAAAAGGAGTGAGATAGTCAGGGAATGGGATATCAGAATAAGGATAGGGAATGGGGAATGGGAAACAGGAATAGGGATAGAAGGATATTGGAGATCAGAGGTATGGGACAAGGGTTGGACCAGAGATGGGGACTTGGGATATAACATATTCACTTACAATATCATTCCACACCTTCAAAAGTTGGTCTCAGTAATAGAACTGTGTATCTTTTTGTTGACATTTTCATATTTGGTTAAATCTGATTTCAACCAATTATTCTGTCTTCTGGAACCAGGTGGGGACCAGGAGAAAGAGGATCAGATATAATCTTTCCATTGTTGGAGGTACTAGTTCTGTACTATTTATTATTCACAATGGACAAATCCTCTGAGAAACTGCATCATACTTTGGAATAGAGGAGCAAATGTAGTACTGGCATAAAGACTATCAGATTTGTAAGGCAACATAGAAGCCGGTCAGATAAAAGTGTCAGTCGGCACCATGTCAAAGGGCTTCAGGAACAGGTCGAAACATTTTGTCAAGAAACA
>JASFDG010000530.1:0-13983 GCA_036937095.1 Phaeolepiota aurea
CTTGTTGGACTGTGGAGACTGCTGTATCAAGCAGGACGATGATACGCTCATTATACCTCGTACCTGCTCAACCCATGAGCATCGGGATGCCTTGGCTGGCCATCCAGGGTGATGCTGTGTATATTGAACTTCATTTTATGAGTTCAAATATCCGTACGCTGGTCTCAATTCAATTCCATGCGAGGTTCATTGGCAATTTTCGGCTTCACCGATTGTCTATGATGTTATTTTTGAAGGCTGTGGCCAAATACCAACTGACTCTTTCAGCTGTTTCTTGGGATCTGTCCTCTGTTATGGCAGACTTACACTTACGCGACTCTGAGGTACCACAAAATCTGCCGCGGAGAGTCAAACCGGCTCCCCAGCCATCTAAAATATCAGTTCCTTATTCCTACACTCCCAGCGACGATGGAACGGATGAGAACCTTCTAATACTTCTCCATGGCTTAGGTATACACACTTTTATCCTCCTTTTAATTGCCTTATATCATATCTTATAGGTGACACACATGCACCGTTCTCCAAACTCGGAAAGCAGCTCAAGTTACCCCAGACTGCAGTTCTCGCACTTCGTGCACCAGAGCAGTAGGTGAACCAGCAAAGCCACAAAGCCCAGCCCCATCGCTAAACCAAAGCCTCGGTCGGCAGGGTACCGTTTCTTTACGAGGACGCATTCCAATGGTATCCCTCCTTTGACGGTCTGGGCGAAATGCTGGAGAACCCAAACCCGACAATCGCCCTGGATCTGCTGTCAAGCACACTCGATCACCTTATCACGGGGTGCAGCTGGTCTCCAAATAGGATCCACATCTTTGGGTTCGCGCAGGGGGGTAGCGTGGGTGCGGAATTTGGGGTGCAGTGGTGGAAGCGGCAGCTCCAGTCCCACAAAATAGCACCTTCGTCACCTGAAGCCCACGACATCACATCCTCGGCCCTGCCCCCGAATGCCTCGGCTCTGGGGTCAATTGTTACGATATCTGGCCCGCTGCTTTCCTACCCAACAGTTTCGGCCCTGTGCCCTACTCCTGTGCTGGTCGCATATCGAACCCCACCCACGGAGCCTCTTATGCCGAACAACGCGCTCAACGCATTCAGGAAGGGCTTTTCTACCGTCGTCGAGTCCAAAATGGGAGCGCGGGGACCTGGAATGCCATCCAATAAAGACGAGTGGGAGCCGATTATGCGATTCTGGAGTGAAAGGCTGGCAAGGCGGCAGGTAGAAGGTCTTTACGAGGTAATGACAGGTCGTTCATAATCGGGGTGCCGGGCCGCAGTGCGATATCTATTCCTCATGACTAATAAGCAGACAAGCCAAGGCAATAGCATAGTCCGATGTGCGTAGCAACTGTGGGTATAATTTAGCCAAGTCCTCGCCGTCACCTGGGCTACAATATGAATTCATTTACGACACTTAAAATGCGATAATTATCGGTGACGTACTGTATTCCAAAAGTCAGGCAGTTATTTCTCTTCATTTAGGGTTGCTCTGCCCAAAATATTTCTCGACGAAAAGAAAAAAATAAATTCCAGGTATTGATTACTACAAGTCAGAGGGAGCAGGGCGATATAAGAATAATACAGAGAGCTTAGCGATGTAAGACAAAAAAGAGAGAAAACAACGAGCAAAAATAGAGGGAAATGTACGCATCACAGATAAGGGGGGAAAAGAGCTGGTTATGTCGTGGTCGTGGTCGTCGTAGCGCTGGTGGCTCCTGCCGAGCCATGGATACGCTCGCTCACACGCTTGCGATGCTGCCTATTCAGTAGATGTACTTCATAGTTGGATAGTGTTTCTCCTGGTCCGGGCGTGTACAGCTGACAAAAGAAAACGCGCCCATGTCAGCAACGATAAATAAGCTGGCACCACGATACCACTGACCTTGCCAGGGCAATCAAGGCACTTGATACGCCATTGCGGCGTGGGATGGGCCTCTACCCTTCGCAGCACAACGTCAAACCGGTCGTAGGGGTACTTCTCCTGCATCGCCTCTATCGCTTCCGTCAACCACGCTGGACGCTAATTCAGGGGTGTCAGCGACGACAACGGGCTCCAAAGCACATTGCATTGCGCGTACCGGCATGGCTATCCTCGCAGCATTTGTCGCGGGACTCGTCGTGGGGTTCGCAGCACCGGCAGGTGCCGAGGTTGTTAGTTTTAAAGGGGAGTCAGACTTGGGCTTCGCGTTGGAGGAGGTAACAGGTGTTGAGGGTGTTTTAGGCGCGGGAGGCGCAGAATGCGCATGACTCGTCCCATTGACCTTTACCCTCTGTGCGAGCGGCGTTTCCGATGCACTCGACACCGTCGAGACAGGCGAAATTGCGCGGTCATCATCAATTGCACTGCTAGTAGGCACAGTCGGGGACCGCCGCGACCCCGCGTCGACATCCCCATTTGAGCGTGCAGGCGTCTGTGGCTCTGAGACGTCCGCCGGAGTGCCAGCCGCAGTGCTGCTCTGCGCACGCAGCGCAGCAGCGGATTTCTTTTTTGAGGCCGGGGTCTTCGTGACCTCGACTTCCGCGCGTTTTAAGCCCGAATGGTAATCAGGATCCGAATTATACTGGACAGGTCTTGGTCGCCGGTGACGATGCCAGTACTTCCCTGCATAACAAAGCAAATTAATACAACTCCGTCATACATATGAATAAGAAAAATGTCCCAAGGGACGTTTCTGCATACCACATGTCCCACACTGAGATTTATCGCCTAGGGGACCCTTGCGTCGCCCAATTGCAATGCTTTCCGGACAGCCGCAATTGGAGCAGTGCCAGACGCCGTTGATCATATTAGAGTGTTGTCCATCCACAAACTCCTTCTCCTTGGCTTCCCGCTCCAGCTCCTTCTGCCTTTTCGCTGAAATAATCTTCGCCATCTTGCTATTATCTGCTACAACATGATGATGGACCTGCGGCGGAGGATCGTTCTCGAGGGGAACAGGCAGCTTAGACACGTCCGCGGCAGTTGACGACGTGGGTGCAACGACATGAGCACGAGGGCGTAGGACACTCGAAGGGAACGACGGAGGCTTGAACAGCCCCTTGGCTTTCTTCTCCTTTGGCACCGTAGGCTGGGGCTGGGGCACAGACGAGGGAACACTCTGGGGCAGGATGAAGTTCGTCCCATTCTCCGATGCCACCATGTTGGCGATCGTGAGAGACGCAGCAGCAGCCGCAGCGCGGCGCGACATGGGGGCGTTCGCAGCAGCAGCCAGCGCCAAAGTTGCGGCATCGAGCTCTGGGAAGCCGATGGCAGGCGTGCGGTATGTCCTGATAGGCTCGCGGTCCGGAAGAGCAATGCCTCGTCTTCCACGGGTGTTTCGCTTCCTCCGTTTTATTAAATCCTTGTCTCTCTCCTTTTCCGTCCTGTCGATCTCACCATCGCTCATGTAGTTGAGCAGGGGAGTGAAGAGCTGCACTTCGCTGACTGGTCGAGCACCAGAGCTGAGACTGGGTAGGAAGGACTGCTTAAGCTCTTCATCCATGCCTGCTGCGCCATCTGATGGGTGTCCCGCGAGGAAGAGTGACTTTTGGTACGTCTGGACCTGTTCTCGTATCGAATGTGCAATGGCAGTCCTAAAATAAAGGGAAAGGGCTCAGGAACCAGATCACAAAAATGAAAAGGGCACATATCCTCTTACTTAAACTCGCCGCCTAAACCAAGCTCTTGTGCATATACCTCTGAAAACTCCTCAGGGGAAGCATGTGGGTTTTCCAGATCCCACTCGAACTGATCATCAAGTTTCATCGATCCGACAATGATATCCAACTATATAACAGACGAGGTGAGAAAAGTGTCAGTACCGCTTGATAAAAAAAGACAAACTTTAATCAAGATCCGCATATCCTCATGCATGGCATTCTCGTCCATCTCAAACTCATCGAGCGTCATGGACTTATCCTGAGCAGCAACCACATTTCCCGACGACCCAGAAGCAGCAGCATTGGCGGGCGGTTTACCCTCAGCCTCATCCTCCTGTTCCTCCTTGACCATCTTCCGCCTCTTGCGTCCACGCTTACTACTCCCTCTAGCCGAATTCGCATCAGTCCGCACGCGTTTCCGCCACGACTCCCACCATGCCGCACTCTCATCATCCAGAGCGCCTTTCTCAAGCGTGCTCTCACCAGCAACATACTCGCCATTTTCACCGTCAAACTCGAACGAATGGCCTTTATAATCAAGAATCTGATCTTGTATCGACTTGGAAATAATGGCATGATACCCGGCGGAGAGATTGTAATCGTCCACGATGGACTGAGCAAAGTTGTCAGGCGTCACAACAGGGTCTGATCCACGGGGGAGAATTGTCAGTCGCCGCATTCGAATCAGAAAAAGTGAAACACGCACCATTCATATTCCAGATAAATGCATCACGCATCTTATGAGGCTCCACGTCAAATTCTAGGCGTATTGGTACAAGATGTTCAGGGCGATTAGCCTGTTCGGGATTCAAGGTCCTGGGCCTGCCACAACAACACGCATCAATTACGACACACATAAAAGAAAAGGGAGGCAAATGCCCACTCACAATTTCAGCCCTTCCCTCCGTTTATCCCTCCTCCTTCCCTCCTTGTGCTTCTTCGGATAGCGGACGTCAAAATTTTCGCGGCCTTTCCTCCATCGATTGTAGTTCCCACCCATAAAGCCCTTTTCCCACCACGCAGCACTAGCAGGCCCGAAAATAGCTCGGTTTTCCTCAGACATGCGATCCTTCATCTTGCGATAGATCTGCTCGTATTCCTTGTCCGTTTTCATCCACCCTTGGATGTCCTTGATTTCGCCCTCGCTAAGTGGGGGTATCTCCTTGAGCGAGTCGATCAAAGGAACCACCGCCACACGTGTCACGGCAGGGTTGAGGTTCACGTTGGCAGGTAGGGTGGGCAGGTTCGACCCTTGTGCAGGTGGTGCTGAAATGGCATTGTCACTAATGCTGCCTAGTCCAGCGGAAGACGAAGATAGAGAAGGGGCAATCATCTGTGGGGGTTTCGGGGCAGGTGTGGAAATAGGGATAGAGCCAAGGTTGGCCGGGGGGATCGAGGAAGGAGGCGGGACACTGCTACGCATATCCCCCATACTCATTTTCATGCCCGTTCCAAGTCCAACGTCCATACTGATACCCAGATCGAGCATCTTTTGGGGGGTGCCAGTAGGAGGATTAGAGGCCTGGCGAGTGTGCGAAATGGAAGGAGTAAACTGTGGAGGGTTGGAAGCCTGACGAGAGGGCGTCTGTTGTCTATCAAGAGCAGAAGGCATGCCCATCCCCAATGACGACTGCGGACGAGGCGACTGGTGCTGTTGCATTGGCGTCTGAGGGAATCCGTTATTCATCGCCATTCCGCTACTTATTGGGGTCTGGCCGGCCATCATACTCATATTTTGAGCCCCAAGACCCTGGCCTTGTCCTCCCATAGGGCCCATGGTAGGACCCATACTCTGGTTACTTTCCTGCGAAAGGCTGCGTGGCATTGGAGGACCCATCGCCCCCCCTGCAGGGATACTCATACTCGCACCAGGGCCCAATGTCATTCCACCACCACCGCTGACCATGTTCATCAGGCCGCCACCATGATTCATACCTACGCCCGTAAGGTTGACCCCGCCCAACCCCATGACCCCAAGCCGTGGGCTCTCCATTGGTCCCACTTTCCGTTTTGCGCCGCGAAAGGGGGAACCAGGAGGCGATCCTTGATTTTGAGGGTATGGATTCTGACTAGAGAGCGAGGGACCATGAGCTAGGGTAGGGGTTTGGGATTGCGACGGAGAGTGGTGGGATTGCTGAGTTTGGCCTTGTTGGTTTTGGAGGGTTTGGTTTTGAGGCATTGGGATGTTAGGTTTATTAAAACCATTCATCATCGCTGGATTCACAAACATGTCCCGAGTAGATGGCTGCTGCTGCTATATGACGTCGTTCAATAAGGTAGATCAGAGAACAGAGGTGAGCAAGAGAGCGCATATATTCAGTAAAATTGTGCACCTGAGTTCCCCCGAAGGTAGAGCTACCTAATCTACTAACGGGACGTTGTTGCTGTTGCTGCTGCTGACCACCGGGTATTGTAGGCGAACGCTGTGACAGAGAGGTGCCAGGTCGCGAGGTGTACGTTTGTCCTTGTGCGGTCGGCGGACGCGGGGGAGGAGGAGGCATCATAGAATGCAGGCTTGAACTTGTCTCGCGACTCGATGCAGAACTTGACGGGCGGTCATAGAGTCCGGCCGATGAACCTTGTAGTTGTGATTGTTGTTGTGGAGGGAAGGGAAGTCCATTTTGAATGGCCATCGGGCCTTGAGGTGGCGACATTGAGGACATGTTCATCGCTGCAAGCTGCTGCTGTTGGTCGAAGCCTCGTTGCTGTTGCATTTGCTGCTCTCGTTGCTGCTGCATCTGGTGCTGGTGCTGTTCACGTTGTTGCTGCAGTTGCATTTGCTGATGATGTTGATTTAGTTGCTCGCGTTGCTGCATCTGCTGTTGCGACAAGCCTTGTGGCTGCTGATGTTGTTGCTGCTGACCGTGATGAAGATTCCCCATATGTTGGGATTGCTGTTGCTGCAATTGCTGCATTCCTTGCTGCTGCTGACCGTTCCCGTGTCCCTGGGTTAGCTGATTCCCTTGCTGCATTTGGTGCATATGCTGCTGTTGTTGGGCGGCCATCATGAGCTTCGAACCCGCCATCTGACGATCCTGAGGAGAAAGGGCGTTGAATTGTTCCCTCGTCATACCGAGAGCATTGAGGACAACATTCATGTTCAACGAAGCATTGGTCATGCCTGTGGGCATCTGAGGGTTGGGACCTGTTGGGGATGCAGAGTTGGACATGGAAGGAATCGGAGCAGACAATGTGGAAGGATTGATGCCACCCATGCCTCCGCCTACACCGCCGCCACCGCCCATCATATTCATACTACCACCAGCCATCATGTTGTTCATGCCCATGCCGTTCATGAGGTTTTGCTGCTGAAGCACCTGGCTTGGGTTTAGCCCGCGAACAGCGGATTGCTGGCCATTCATGCCACCGCCGTTCATAAGCTGGGCAGGCGTTATGCTGCCCATGCCGGCGGATGGACCAGAGGCCATGTTATAGCGGCCTGGATTCTGCATCGCTGCGAGAAAGGCGGGATTAAGGCTGCCTTGGCCTTGTGAGTTGGATTGAAAGTTTGAAGCGTATGTGTTGTTCATGTTTAAATCTAGAGATCATGTCAGTACCTGATGCATTGACACACAGACAAGTCGCGAGTGCGATTACAGATCACGGGATGGTGACAATTCGCGAGTTGCGACGTTGGGGGCAAGAACGCGCTCAATGGCCACCGCAGGCGCTACGGACACGTGTAAGAGAGAGAGACGAACCTGGAAGAAGAAATGGTGGGGAAAGAGTAGGAAATAAGTCGTGAGTGTCGTATCGACCTGTAGGGGGGCAGGAGAGTCAGTATGGGGTAGGCAAGGGGGGACATTGAGGGGGGCAACGAGGGGGGCAGAGGTAGAAAACGGGGCGGAAGGGAGAGGACGAGGGGGACGGGAGGGGCGATGGCGGGAGAGTGCACGGACCCGACTTGCCTTTATGGCGGAACCAGTTGAGATGGATATGCTTGGATGTGGGGTCGAAGGCGCCGTGTGGTCAAACAAGGGGGGACGGGGGGAACTTGGGGCCGCGGACGGATGGGCGGTTCCTCGGAGAAAAGAGAGGGGGGAGTGGATGGATATGCAGTGTATGTTGGCCACGGGTCTTCTTGCCAGAGCCGCCTATGATTTTCGCCGTTACACAGGCCACGAATTCGAAAAAACGACACCGTCCAGAGACAACAACAACAACTGTCACACAAGTGACGGGGCAGAGGGCAACTGTGACACCGTCACCCCTTACCCGCCACCCCGACTGGCTGCGTGGCTGGCGGGGGGCTGGCTACAAACGATGGAGGGAAACGAAAAGAAAACATAACTTTGGCGTCTTCCCCGCTGTGTGTCGGAACTAGATTTTGCGAGGCTATCTGTCGTGTTCCAACGGCTGCAACGGACCCGATCTCAGATCAGATCTCACACACTCAAGCCCTTCGACATCTCCCCCTTCCTTTTCCAGACCCCCCCTACACTAGCTCTGCGCATTTTCGTGTACACGCTGGTCCGGCTTCATTTTTAAATATCTTGCCTTTTATTAACCTGCCTTACCTCCACAACCCTTACGATATCCCAACACTTCCAAGTTCCCGCAACGCCCAGACTTCCAATCCACGCCTCGGCCCTGCACGGCCATGCCGGGTCTCTTTTCAACTCTCTCCACTTGTTCTCTATCCCTCTCTCTTTTTTTGTCCACAGGTTTTGCTCAGAGTTCTCCCTAATTTCAATTATAGCCCAGTCACGTGGCATGTCGCCTTTGGCAAGACACGAAAAGTCTTGAACTTCCCAAGTAAGCGACATTGAATCACCATCCGTACTCATTTAGGTCCACATGCGCACCCCCATCAAATAATGTGCTCGTGCTAAAACTGACGTTTCTATGAATGGCCTCAACCTCAGTACAGGGCCCGGATCACATTCCTTAGGTTTGGGGGCTTTGACAGTCTAGATCTCGTGTTCAGTTACCATCGATAAAACAGCTTTCACAGCAAATCCTGGGCTCCATTCCACCTTCCTATCACTGCCGACCCTGCGGTTATGCAGATGCAGCCAGGCTCACGTTCCACACCCCCCATCAAGTGCTCTTCCTCAAGTTGATATTTCATGAATGTTCTCACTAGCAAAGAGTCCCTTCATGTTTCCTTTCACGCTCGGATCACCCCCCTTGGTCCTAGACACATCTCGTGCTCAGTTACCACTCACAGATGCCGAAATCGAGCAAATTCACAGCAAATCGTGGGCGCCCATTCCATTGCTGTCGACCCTGCAATTATCGGCTAGCTCGATCCAGGCGTGCGACTAATTGAGTCGTGGATCCCCCCAATGACGCTTGCCCCTTGCCAAGCGGATCTCCTTGCTGCGCGCTCGGGATATGAATCATCAAACGATGCTCTCACTTCTTTGCCCATCATTCGCATACAATGATTGACGGGGACACACCATGAGCAGCGCAGTCTTGCGAATACGCATCAAATTCTCATGTGATTCTGCCGCAAACGCCAACGAGGTCGGCCTAAGCAGCCAGCCCCCTTTTGTGACCTTCGATCCCGTCGTTGCCCTCATTGACGTCTTATCAGCTGCTCGCGATGACAACCACCTGCTTCGCTCCGGAAAACGGCCCGCATACGCAAATGCCTGGACATGCTGCGTGGAGTGGCTCGTAACATTACAGCTTACTGTTGTCAGTATATCCCCCGCAACCCCCTCTCCCATACAAGTTCCAATCACCTTCGACATCATTCCCTTTCTCCGTGGACTCCCCGTTCCCCGTTTTGCCCAGATCTAATATCGGACGCACAGCGTTCGCGCGAAATGTATTTATTTATAGCGAGTCGAAAGTTGGCTTTACGCGTAAGACACGCCCGGCGATAGCTGCTGAGATACCCCCCGTGTGTGGGACCTTTGCCGGAAGTGCGAGTGGGGCCTGGGATCCCGACTCCAGTT
This sequence comes from Phaeolepiota aurea, assembly GCA_036937095.1. Classification (NCBI taxonomy): domain Eukaryota; kingdom Fungi; phylum Basidiomycota; class Agaricomycetes; order Agaricales; family Squamanitaceae; genus Phaeolepiota; species Phaeolepiota aurea. The sequence goes on from JASFDG010000530.1 coordinate 9,546, forward strand.
CTGGCACGACCTGGTATGTAGTGGTCCACGTTATGTACGCGGAAGAGGTGAAAGAAGCAACGAGGCACCGTTCAGCCTCGTCATGCTAATGCCTTCGTAACCCCAGCCAACGAGTGCACACAGTTGGTCGCCCAACACCACATCGGGTGCGCGCATCCGACAGTGGATCCGGTATCGCCAATGGAACATTCTTGCCACACACAAGCGTGCCTTGAGCCGTTAGCAGGCGCACAGTCATTGTCAGCATGGTTGCGTCAGCCGAGCCCTGGTGCCTGAGGAGACTATCCTTTTCCCCCTCCCGCAAGTTACCAGGGTCCTTCACGATCCGCTTAATAGTTGTGTCCCTCGAAGCCACATACGTGAAGCACGCAGATTTAAACCGCTGTCACTATATACCATTATAATCGTGATAAAAACATTATATGGACCGCCCTATATACTATATTTTACTATGCTACACAACGCTTGTCAGGTCTACCCAACGAAACAATTCGCACTACGACCCTTCAACATGACCGGATGCCGCACTCGTCTTCGACGCATTAGCCCGCGTACTCGTCCTCGTTTTTTGCCTCAAAGGCCTTTGCTCAGCTTGTTGTGAGCCCGCCGGCGTTTGACCTTCCGGTGTGACTGACGCCTGTGGTTCTGCTGAGCGTGGGTTAGTAGAACCGCAACACTAGCACGAGAGGAATCATTGCCTACCATGCTCGACCTTTCGTGATTCTTTCCCTTTCTTTTTGCCTTTGGCTTTTTTCTTAGTGGTTGCTCCCGTGCCGGCTTTACCTTTACCCCTGCGTTTTTTCTTCGGCGTCACAAAGTCGGGCTCTTCTGATTCTGGCTCTGGTGTGGGCGGGAAATCGAACAAGCCCTCGGTCACGGTGTCAAGGAGGTCAGCGAACTTCTGTCGAGTACTGATCCTCAACTTGACCCGATCGATGGCTTTGAATGCAGATTCAGGTCAAGGCAGCTCAAAAGGGATCACCACACACACAAACCTCTCTCTGACACGACCTTGCTCTCATCATCGGCAGGCGGATAGATAGTCTCCAAACGTGTAACCATGTTTCGCAGAATCCTAAGCAATATTACTGTACGACCTACAAGAGCAACACGCTTGGCAACACACTTTTCGTCGACAAGGCCAGGGGTGCTGCACGCCGTAAGAACATCTACTACGTTCCGCCAGCCCATCGGCTCGATGCGGTTCTGCATGCTGGGCGGGCGGTTCGGGGTGTGGGAAGCCAGGATAGCCAGGAGTGACGACAAGCGTGCAGCCACAATAGCAGCAATAACCTGCCCAGGGCGCTCAGACGCCTCGCCGTCCATCTCAACATCAGACGTGGCCTCGTTCTCGGGGAGCATAAAATCGGGGAGCGCAGGATTCGGGCGGAGCTTGTGGATCTGGGACACGAGGTACTCGATCTCGTCGTCGAAGCGCCATTCGGGGAGCAGGACGTCGTCGACGAGGAGCGGCCACCGTGTCCACGTGTCGCGCTTCCGCACGGGTGCTGACTTTGCGCTGCGCTTCCGTTTCCGTTCGCCTGGCGCTGGGTGCTGCCAATTGCTTGGGCCTGCTACGCCAAGACCTGGTGTGCTGACCTGCAACTGTGATGCGCCTTGAGAGCGTTCGGTGTCAGCATACGGTCGGGGCTGTGTGATGTGTGCAGCGATATCCAAGGTATTGCTCGTCCGCAAGGCGCGTAGCAGCGACGAGTACTCCGTTAGCTCCGAGTGCAATGCAGCTGGCACGCGTTTCCGTTTTGTCATGGAGAGGGAAGCACAAAGAACAAAGGAGGCTTGGAATTGAACATGGGGCGTGCGGGAAATGATTATATAAGAACTATACAGTACCACCAACAAGTCGCCGTGCTTTCCCCACACTCTCAGACTTTAGATCCTTCCAACTCAAACCAAGTGTGTAGCGTTTCTGCTGGTCCCGCAAACGATGCCCGTTTTAACCCTCTTTTTGTTAGCATGAGAGAGAAGTGGAAGAAAAAGAGATCCCGCAGACTCAGGCGCAAGCGCAGAAAGATGAGAGCCCGCTCCAGTATGTTTACCCCATGGGGGCCGCATTTTACCCCCTCCTTTTTCTACCTTGCTAATTCAAATCGCATCAGAGTAATCCCCGTAATCGAGTAATCGGGCGTGTGCAGAAATTGTAAACTCCAAAAAGCTTTTTTTGGCAAATTAGGTTTTTCTCCTGTTGCAGGAGAGACTGACGACTTGGGATCTGTTCGTCGTTGAATTCTCTTGTAATTGGCGTTTGCGTGTTCTGTTGCATTGCTTGTTGTGCTCTGTCCCTCGAGTGCATTCAGCTCCAGCTCGGGCCAAGGAGGCTGTTGCTGTCGGTTAGCAAAAATGTCTTGATAAAGCAAATGAAACAAAGTTTTCACGAATGTCGCAATGAATATGTCTCTTCGTTTTCTAGTTGCACAAAAGTTTCGGTTCCGTTGATGTGTGAGGTGACGCGTTTTCCATTCAATGTTTGTCGTTATTTGATTTTGAGGCCTATACTTACGGCCTCGCGTCCTGCCCAAATCACTTTTGATTTCAAAAACATGAAGACGGCTGTCCCAAAAATCATCATAAAACCACGCTTACCTCCGAACGCACACTCTACTGCATCTTCCTCACGCGCAGCCCCATATCCACTGCAAGACGAAGAAACACACCCGGACCCAGATGAGACAGAGGACGGCGGCGATGCAGACGACGCAATGGACGTAGACGACGCCAGTGCCGGTGGGGAGACAGCTGAAAAGGAGGCTGGCAGCAGAGTCGGGACGCCTGCTCTTCGGGGGAGGCCACGGGGCCGTGGTCGCGGTCGCGGCGCAACCAGCGGAACCAGCACGCCGCGTGCCCGGGGACGAGGACGCGGGCGCGGACGGGGGAGGGGCCGGGCCTCGTTCACCATTCGTTTGCCAAAGCGGGGTGACGAGGATGCTGAGACGGGGGCCGAGGCGGATGTCGAGGAGGGAGATGCGGATCCCGGTACGCCTGGGGAAGGCGAGGACACGGCGGAACAAGAGGCCATTATGAGCGGGGGAAAACCGTTCAGGAAGCTTCAGGGAAAACTGTATGTTATCGACGGGGACGAGTTTGTGACGGAGGATGACCCGAGGGGTGATGAAAAGATTGACCAGTGGGGAAATCTGCTAGGAGGTAGTTCACCTTTTTGCTCTCCCTGTGCATTCATGCTCATTCTGTGTAACGGACAGGGAGAGTGTTCAAGGCCCCGACGTTTGTACTTCCTAACCGCCACCCAAAACGCCTCTATATGCTTGCTATCGAAGCGGCACGGACATCAGGATTTCGCGACTCGCTGTACTACTTCCGCCGCAACCTCCTCGCCCTCAAACTCAACGCGACGCAGCCAGAAAAGGACTATCTGATATCAGAACAAAAGCTGGGCTCCCACCTGCGGACGCGGAGTGTTACAATGATTACGACCCGCAGCGCCTACAAACTGCACGGCAGCAAGATGATAAAAGGTCTGTTACCACCACCATCACATATAAAACCACGCCAATGTGCATCAACTGATGCGTTGGTTTTCATTTAGGTGGGAGATGGGTCGTAGACGACTACTACGAGGACAAAATGCTAGAAGAAATCACTGCGCGGGGGCTGAAGCCCGGAGACGCTGTCGGCGAACTGCCCGACCCTCATGCACCCGCCTCCAACGAGCTCACATCCCTCAACGCGTCCAACGCGAACGCCGGAGCCAAGGGCGACCGCGGGGGCGCTGGCGCAGGGGGGGTGTACCGCGCCGGCGGGCCCACGACCCTGTTCGGCGGCAGCGGCTGGGGCCCGTACAGCGACGGCCCGCTGAACGCGGTGCGGAAGAGCCTCCTGTCGCGGGACGGCGTCGAGAAGGAGAACTGGATGTGGATGATGGCGACGCGCGTGAACGAGTCGGGCCAGGAGTGGGCCAAGCTGAGGAAGGAGGCGCTGAAGAGCGTGCGGGAGATCGACGTGCCGGGTGGAAGCGAGTCGGTACCTGCTGTGTCTGTGAATGGGGTGGGGGGAAGACGGGAGTACGCGGTGCTGCGGGAGGAGGAAGAGGAAGAAGCTGAAGACGAGGACGGGGGAGCTTTGGGGAAAGCAGAGACAGAAGCACCAACCGCCGCTGCACCGTCCAAACGACAGAAAGTCGGGTTTGAAGCCGATGCACAGCCCGTTGGGGTATACGAACCGCATACGAACAATATCCTCTGTAGGTTTCTAGAGCTGCTTTACTCGTATCCTTGTAATTCTCTTCAACTAGATCGGGCCGACACTCAGCCTACTCGAAGTCGATGGGAACCCCTCCCCGACTCGGCGACCAAGAAACGCGTCCTCGGGGGCACCAAAGCCGGGAATGGAGCGTGGGGACTGGCTTGGGTTGACACCGTGATGGAATTGCCCACACCAACAGACCCACCGAGTCCGGGTACCA
>JASFDG010000531.1:0-13955 GCA_036937095.1 Phaeolepiota aurea
GATAAAGAAGCCAATGAACATATCACTCAATTTAGAATCCTAGTCACCTTGGCCAGAATGCAAGAAACAGCCGTGCTTACCAACCTCTTCTGAGAGTCCTTGAATAGGGGACTTCAAAGTTGAGTAATGAGTATGGAAAATGCTCCAGTCACTTTGGAACAATGGTATGCAGCTGCAACAAAGTATGACAAAATGTACAGAAGAATCAACAAAATAATGGGAAGAATGAGGGCCTCAGAAACCTCATCTACTGAAGAACAATAGACTGGATTTAAAAAATCATTCAGTCTGCCGAAAATGGCACAAGACCCAAATGCAATGGATATAGATACATTGTCGATAAAAGAACAAACAGAGTTGATAAAGAAGGGAGCATGCTTCAATTGCTGACAAACTGGACATCTTGCCTGAGATTGTCCTCATAAAAGAAGCTATGACAACAAGGTGTCATCTTCCAAGTTCACTCCACAGAAGAAAACCAGAAAGGATCTTCATGTGCATATTAGGGCCATGATGAAGGAACTTGATGAAAAAGAACAAGAGGAGTTCTGGAAAGAAGCAGACAAAGGGGTTTTTTAAAAAGGAGAACTGAATCGATGTCAGTCTCTCCTTATCTTTCTATTCATTCTGTATTAGTAGCTTGGATCAAAAACAAGACTATGCTTTTGCCTATTTTGATCTTGAGTGAAAATCAGGAAAAAGATAAAACTGTCGAAAATGCTATGCTCAATTCTGGAGCAGGAGGAATTTTTATAGACCAGAACTTCGCAAAGGCTCAAGAATATGCCCTTGTCCCTCTTGAGAAACCTATCTCTATCTTCAATGTAGATGGAATGAAAAACAAGAAAGGATGAATCTCCCATTTTACAGAACAAGAAATTACTGTGAATGGACAAAAGACTCAAACCAAGTTCATAATATCAGGATTAGGGAAGCAGAAAATCATTCTAGGATTTCCATGACTTCAAGCAAACAATCCAGATATCAATTGGAAGAAGTCCATGCTGACATGGAGGACAAAGAGGTTTCTCAAGCAAGAACCAAAGAAGACATACCCGAAACCCTCTATAGAAGAAGAGGAGGATGAAGAAGAATGGAAAAATCATACAGTTTTTCCAGTAGAAGAAAATGACCCAATGCTATTAATAGCATACATCAATGGGGAGTTAGAAGAAGAAAGAGAAACATGGATCAATGTGAAGACAATAACTTCACAAACATTTGCACAAAAATATGAAGAGAAGGCACCAGAAAAGACACTAGAGGAAATGATACCAGAAGAATATCATGAATATTTGGATATATTCTCCCAGAAAACAGCAGATAGGTTCCTGGAACCAAGGAAATGGGATCACAAGATCAAACTCAAAGAAGGCTTTGAACCAAAGTCTTTCAAGACATATAATCTGATACCAGAGGAACAAATTGAGTTGGACAAATTCCTTAAAGAAAACCTATGGAAAGGATATATTTGAAAGTCTCCTATGGCATCACCATTTTTCTTTGTAGGGAAGAAAGAGGAAAAGAAACTATGGCTGTGCCAAGACTATTGTTACCTCAATAGATGGACAATCAAGAACACATATCCTCTTCCATTGGTATCTGAACTCCTGGACAAACTAAAAAGAGCAAAGTATTTTACAAAGCTGAACCTCCATTGGGGATACAATAACATTTGAATCAAGGATGGAGATCAGTGGAAGGCTGCCTTCAAGACAAACAAAGGATTGTTTGAACCAATGGTTATGTTCTTCAGACTAAGCAATTCACTGCCAATATTTCAAGGGATGATAGATGTAATGTTTGAAGACATGCTCAAATTAGGATTCATCATAATCTATATAGACGATATCCTCATCTTTGCAAAGACAAAAGAAGAATTAGAAGGGTATACAAAACAAGTCCTCCAACATCTACAAGACAATAATCTATTCCTAAAACCGGAAAAATGTGCATTTGTACAAGAAAAGGTCACATACCTTGGTATGATCATAGAAGAAGGAAAGATTTCCATGGATCTGGCAAAGCTAGAAGGAATCCGAAGTTGGCCAGCACCAACCACCATAAAGCAAGTCTGGTCATTCTTAGGATTTGGCAATTTCTACCAAAAGTTCATCAGGAAATACTTGGAAGTAGTGCAACCAATGAACAAACTCCTCCACAAGAATGCACCATTCATATGGACAGAACGAGAAGACAATGTGTTCTAAGAATTGAAGAAGCGCTGATACGCCCCTAGCCCAGTTGGACACTGGAACCAGTTCTACGGCTAAGCACATGCATGTGCTATTTGCACACACGAAGCGAAGCGCCAATACGATTGGACCAATGCGCCACATGTTATGAGCCTGCCACATGCACCATGCATCACATCGCCTCATTCCAACATCGTCCCACAAGCTGACACTGCATTGCACACCGCTACCAAGTAGATGCCTCGCACTTGCCTTGTGCATGCCCTATGTGCACTCCCTATTTGCTTATCATTGCAGCCTCATGCACACCTTGTGCTAGCCTCGCACTAGCCTCGCACTAGCCTCGCCGCTTGGTGTACAGCCTTGCATTTGGATCTAGGAGTAGTATACGGACCACACTTCCCATCTGCTGTAGATAGCACTGTATATAAGATGTACCACAGTAGACAACAACAAAACAAGAAGAAGGAGGAGCAGAGTGCAAGCTTCCCCCCACATTCTTTAAAGTTCAGAGTTCTCCTTCTGACTAGCATCTCGACCCCCAACTTTAGATTAGATTTCCAAGTCCCTACATCCAGTGTTTCATTCCATTTGCATTTCCATTTACTCCGACATGTGGAGGTTTTGTTCCATTCCATTCATTCCGAGTTCTCCAGTTTCACTCCATTTGTGATTGCACTCTCACTCCATTCTCATGTGCACCATAGCGCTTCGACATTCCGCTTACTGCGCACTGACAGGAAACTGCTTTCCCACCTTGCACCCTATAGCCAAACTCACCAGAAGCATTGCACGCTCTCTGAGGGTTGGCTGGACACATCAGTGCTTCACAGAAGAACCGGTCCTTATGATGCCAGATTGGACAAAACCATTCCAGTTCAAGACCAATGCATCTAAATATGCTTTGGGAGCTGTCCTTATCCAAATGGATGATAATGGAAGCTGGCACCCTGTGGCGTTCATCTCCAAGACATTCTTGCCAACAGAACAGAATTATGAAATCTATGATTGGGAACTACTAGCCATCATCTGAGCCTTAACCAAATGGAGACATTACATTCAAGGGTCACTACACACAACAAGTATGTTATCTGATGACAAGAATTAACGTACTACAAGGATGCATGGAAGATGAACTGAAGACAAGGCAGATGGTCATTGTTCTTATCTGAATATGATCTAAAGCTTATTCATACACTGGTGATGTGTCCAGCCAACCCTCAGAGAGTGCACAATGCTCCTGTGTCATATCCCAAGTCACACTCTGACCCTTCACTCCAATTCAGCCCAAACCAATGCTGGTCATGGGTTATCATCTGGCCCTCATTCATTCCATTCACACCCCGACCCTGATCCCGCACCTCGGACTTACCCCATTTCATCCTCATCATTCCTGCCCCACTCCATCCCCTTGATCCACCCTCTTCATTCTTGCTCTAGACCGGTTGACAATCTTCCCCCATTGTTTCCAGATGATGAGGCAATTCATATGGTTCATGTCGGTCTCTTCCTTGTCTCCAGACTCTGTATATAAGTAGCACGATTTCCGCACTGTATTCCTCAGTTCGAATATTGACTAAGTTCTCCCCCCATTCTCTCTTAGTCCCTCAGTGCATTCTCACTCTGACCCACCCTCACCAAAGGACTTCAGTCCTAAGGTACTTGACTCCGATCGATCTTCAGACCATACGTACTTGTTCGGTCTCATCGTTCTCACTTGTCTGCCCTAGTGGTCAACCTATCTCTTTGCTCTCACTACCAGGCTTAGTCCCTGGAGCAAGGCTACACTCCGATCTCATTCGCCAAATACAGAGACCCAACCTAGCCAGGGGCACAGCACATAAGCTGAGGCCGACATCTCTAATCCGTAACACCTCTCATGTGATCATTTAGTCCCATGACATGTTGTGGTTCTTAACAGTATATTCAAACTCACACCTGGCTTGATTCTGTATCACTCTCTATATTAACTTACAACTTATGTCCTATACTGCAGCTCATACATCCAAATGACTAGTAGTGCAAGCCAAGAAAATGGCAAGCAGATCCCAACTTTTGAACCCTTCCAAATCTTTATTATCTATCCTTTCTTCAGGCCAACTCACTCCCGTCTCCGAAACACCCTCTCAACTCTCTTCCGAAATTCCTGTCAGCAGAACCCCAGGAGGAGGCAATGATGGTGGTGAAGGTGGCGAAGGTAGTGGTCCTCCTGGTGGTGGTCCTCCTGACAATGGGTATCCCGATGTTGAAGGTGATAATGACTCCGACATTTCTGACTCTGATCCTTTAGTTCATGATCCGTCCCTCAATGATGTCCTGCTCACTCTGGCTCAGTCTGTGGGCAGCAAGCATTCAGGCAGCTCACGCCATACCAAAACTCGAGACCCCAATCCTTTCAATGGTTCCAACCCAAAGAAACTCAACACATTCCTCATCCTATGTCAGCTCGCTTTCAAAGCTCGCTCTGTGGACTTCAAGATTGACAAAGATAGGGTCACCTACACTCTGTCTTTCCTCAAGAGTACCACCCTTGAATGGTTCAAGCCTCAACTCCTTTCGAACTCCATGCCCATTTGGGCAAGATCTTGGACCAGTTTCATCCAGGAACTCAAATCAAACTTCGGTCCAGTCAATCCTTCTGGTGATGCCGAAGGCAATCTCATGGCACTCTGTATGAAGGATGGTCATCACATCGTCAAATTCAACACCAAGTTCAACCATCTCGCCGTGCTCGTCTCTTGGGGCAATAGCGCTCTCTGACACTGCTACTATCAAGGTCTCCCAGACCACATCAAGGACATCATGGCCCTGAATGCTAAACCTGAGACCTTAGCAGCCACTCAGGCTGCTGTGCAAGCAATTGATGCCCATTACTGGGAATGGTCTTGAGAGAAATCTCGGGCTGAAAAGCAAGCCGGCAAAACCGACAAATCCAAGTCCTCCTCCTCTGATAAACAGTCGTCTGGCAAGTCTGACAGCAACAGCTACAAGGACAAGGACAAATCGAAGCAGTCCAGCTCCAATGACAAAACCAAGTAGTCCGCTTCAAAATCAGGCTCATCCTCAACATCCTCCGGTGATAAAGGCAAGGGTCCTGACCTCACTGATAAGCTGGGTAAGGATGGCAAACTAACTGTGACCAAGCGGCAATGCCAGTTCGACAACAACCTCTGCATGTTTTGCAGTCTCTCTGGGCATGTGGCCAAGGACTGCTCTAAGGCTGCGAAGGCATGCGCCGCTAAGGTGGCAAGCCCTACGGCCTCAACTTCTGATGAGAAGTTGAAAAAATAGAGAGCAGCCCTCAGGTCTCTGCACAGACTGAGGGCTGTGTTGGCTCTGCCTGTGCACATAAGGAGACAGCTCACCTCAACGCATCCGCTCTTTCAGATCTGACTTCGACTCACATCCCCTTGACTTTGATCCATCTCTCCGATTCCCTCACTCCATTCCTCACTCTCCTTGACTCTGGTTCAACTCACTGCTTTGCTGACTCCAATTTCATTTCAAAACATGGTCTTCACCCTGATTCGATTCTGCCTATTGAGCTTTTGCTCCTCGATGGCACCTCTTGCAGCTACATCACTGAAACCATCAACATTCCTGTTTGCTTTCCAACTGGTGAAATGCTTGACCTCAACTTTTATGTAACTAGGCTTGATTCCTCTTGTTCCATGGTTCTAGGACATAACTGGCTCACCCACTACAATCCATTGATTGACTGGGTATTGGGTAGTTGCACTTTCCATCCCACTCTCTTGGGAACCTCAACCCCGCATGCACCTTTGGCCCATGCTGCCTCAGCGCAGCCTGCACAAACTTTGACCATGCCCAAGGTATCTATAATCAATGCTGCCGCTTTTATACGCACATCCAAGCTCCCTGGTTCTGAGACCTTCCACATCCATTTGACTCCACCTCAAACTTCAGCCCAATCCTCTGCTGTTGCAGAAGAGTCCATTGACCTGTCTGGCATCCCCGAAGACTATCACAAATTTGCAGATGTATTTAGCAAAGCCAAGGCTGATACTCTCACACCCCACTGTCCTTACAACCTCAAAATCAACCTAGAAGAGGGGGCAACTCCTCTGATAGGCCCCATCTACTCCCTTTCATAGTCCGAACTGGGTTCACTCCAAGACTTCATTGAAGAACATGTCTCCATTGGATTCATCTGCTCTACGCGGTCCCCTCACGGTGCTCTGGTCCTCTTTGTTTGCAAGAAAGACAGTTCACTCCGACTCTGCGTCAATTATCGCAGCCTGAACAAACTCTCCAAGAAGGACCGTTACCCCCTACCCCTCATCTCCAATCTCCTCGACAGCCCGTGCAAGGCTCGCCTCTATACCAAGATTGACCTCCATCATGCATATCACCTCATCTGCATCACTGAAGGCAATGAATGGAAAACCACTTTCAGAACTCGCTATAGCTTGTTTGAGTGGCTCATCATGCCATTTGGCCTGTCCAATGCCCCCGCGGCTTTTCAATGTTTTATGAATGAGATTTTTGCTGACCTCTTGGATGTATGCATCATCGTGTACCTCGACGACATCCTAATCTACTCCAACAATATGTCTCAACATAAGAAACATGTCAAGGAAGTCCTTTGTCGACTATGTCAATATGGCCTGTATGCATGCACTGATAAATGCGAATTTCATTCTGACTCTGTTGAATACCTGGGTTATGTCCTCTCTCCAAACAGACTCACCATGGCTCAAGACAAGGTCAAGACTATTCAAGCCTGGCCCAAACCTTGGAATGTAAAAGACATTCAGTCTTTCCTTGGTTTCGCAAACTTCTACCGTTGTTTCATTCGCAATTACTCCGACATTGTTGTCCCTTTGACTTGTCTTACTCGCAAGACAACTACCTGGAACTTTTCCGACTCCTGCAGAACTGCTTTCAACTCATTGAAGGAAGCGTTCACTCAAGCTCTGATCTTGACCCACTGGATTCCGGACTCACAAATAGTGGTTGAGACCAACACCTCCGATTACACTCTGGGCACCATCCTCTCAATCATCTCTCCAGATGGTGATATTCACCCCATCGCTTTCCACTCCCAGACATTCACTCTGCCTGAACTCAACTATGACATGCATGACAAGGAGCTACTAGCTATTTTCAAAGTGTTCCATGTCTGGCACCACTACTTGGAAGGCTCTGGCATTCCGATTGACATCGTGACTGACTACAAGAACCTTGAATACTTTGCTACCACAAAACTTCTTACACGCCGACAAGCACGCTGGTCTGAATTCCTCTCCCAATTCAATCTCATTATATGCTTCCATCCTGGGAAGCTAGGTATAAAACCCGATGCTCTGTCTAGACGATGGGATGTCTATCCTAAAGGGGGGAATAGTGACTATGCAAAAGTCAACCCGCACAACTTCAGACTAGTTTTCAATCAAGACCAACTCATCACTTCACTCCGAGCTTCAGCCCTTATCATTCTGGTGCTCCAAGGCTCAGTGATCATGGACAAAGAAAGACTCCTCTGAGACATCAAAGAAGCCTACCCCCATGACAATCTCACCAAGATCTATCTCAACAATCCCTCTCCTCAATGGACCCTTGACCAAGATGGGTTCCTCCACATGGATACTCACATCTATGTGCCTAACTACAATGATCTCCAACTTTGTGTCCTTAGATACAAGCACAATCACATCCTCTCCAGCTACCAAGGCCAGAACAAGACCATCTTGCTAATCCAAGAAGAATATGTCTGGCCGGCACTCCGCACCTTCATAAAAGAGTATTGTAATTCCTGCACCACCTGCAAACAGTCCAAGTCTCAATGCCACAGGCCTTATGGCTATCTCAAGCAACTTCCCATTCCAGACCAACCATGGAATTCAATCTCAATGGACTTCATCGAGAAGCTTCCCAACTCCGATGGTTTTGATGCTATCTTAGTCATCATGGACTGACTCTTAAAGCAAGGCATCTTCATTCTGTGCAATGTTACAATCACCTCTGCAGAACTTGCCCAACTCTTCGTTATCCATGTCTTCTCCAAACATGGAGTTCTCTCGCACGTTACCTCAGACCGAGGCTCTGAGTTCGTATCCCACTTCTTCCATTCTCTAGGTAAAGCCCTTGACATGAAGCTCCACTTCACCTCCGGTTATTACCCTGAAGGTGATGGTCAGACCAAACAACTCAATCAAACCTTGGAACAGTATCTCTGGGTATACACCAACTATCAGCAAGACAACTGGCATGTTCTCCTCCTGCTCGCGGAATTCGCCTACAACAATGCTCCTTCAGCCACCACTGGCATCTCACCATTCTTTGCCAACAAAGGCTACAATCTGAACATCACCATTCACTCTGAAGCTGACCTTGCCTCAGCCCGAGCAAAAGACTTCATTGTCGACCTTCAAGAGCTACACCAGAAACTCAAGGACATGATGGCCTCAGCCCAGAAGCAGTATCAAGGCCCCGCCAATGCACGCCGCTCCGCAGCTCCTAACTTCAAAGTAGGACAGCAAGCCTTCATCAAAGCACAGTTCTTCAGAACTACACGCCCCTCTAAGAAGCTCGCTGAAAAGTACCTTAGTCCATTCAACATCATCACTCAGGCTGGCAGCCATTCCTTCACACTCCGCCTTCCTCAACCCCTCAAATCTGTTCACTCTGTATTCCACATCTCTATGCTTGAACCTCACACTCCGAACACCATTCTGAATCGCTCTGAAAACCCGCCTCCTCTGGTAGAAGTTGACGGTGAGTTAGAATTCGAAATCACTGAAGTACTTGACTCCAAGATAGACCAACGCCAATGCTGCAAGCTCCTGTACTACGTCTGCTGGTCTGGCTATGAAGGTACTGATGAAGAATACACCTGGCTCTCTGCAGATGAACTTGGTAATGCATCCGAGCTAATCACCGACTTTTACTCCGCATATCCCAATAAACCTGGACCCCTCTCGACCCTCTGACCTCATTCCATTTCATTCTGTTTCAACTTTGAATTTGTATCAATCTTGTCTCTGTTTCTTCACTCCATTTCATTCCAACTCATTTGTTCATCCCTACTCCTAGGCTCAGCACCTTCCCTTGTTTACTTATCCTTTTCCCTTTCTTCTTCATTTCGTTTCATTCCGATTCGATCTCATTCAGACTCAAGAAAAAAATCATAATATTAACAAACAAAAATACTATAGGCAGACTATTGGAGGGTCTGGGATGCCTCCTGGACCTCTCTACTATCCTCCACCTCACTTCCTCCTTGCTTTCCCTCCTCGTTGACCTCCATACTCCTCAGGAATAGAGGCTCCTCCTCTTCCTGGTTGAGCCCATCGGCCTGAACTCCCACCTCCACCCAATCTCCACAATGGAGGGTTCCACCCCGCATCCTGTCCAGCATTTCATTGAGGGACTGCCCTCACATCCCAAACTCCAGCTGCACTCTCAACTCACTCTGCTTGTTGATCGTGTTCCATATGTTTGTGGCATGATACAGGGACATATCGATACTGATGAGCTGGTGGTTGATGGTGGCGAACCGATCCTCCATCCTCTGGAGGGAGCCAACTGCCTCAGCAAACAGCTCCACCCCCTCCTTGAGCCAGTCCTGCCAGGCTGGTCTCACCTCCTCCTCCTCCTCCTCGTCATCATTGACAGTCATGCCAGATTTCAGCATGAGTGTTGAAGGCCCCATGGCCTTTGGGTCATTCGATGACCCCGCGCATTTGGGGGTCACCCCAGTCATGCCCCATCAACATGTGAGCCAGCTGTGTGCACACCGCATGCATGCCATGTTATTCTTCATATCCCTAAGCAAGTCTTCAGCACCAGTAAAGGGATAGACAAGGTTTTGACTTACTTTTCTTGTGGGCTGCACTCCTTCTGCAGCTGTCTGCACCTGTTACAGGGCCTGTCACCCTGCACCACCATGTTCCCACCCCGACGCGCCCTCTTTTTGGGTGGCGCCGCCACCTTCTTGACCTCATCCTCACTTGTAGTATCCTCGGCCATCACTTTCTGTTTTCCTTTGACCTTGGCAGCCTTTGCTGCTGCTGCTTTGGCCTTTTTCTTAGCTGCATCCTCCTTGGCCTGGGTCTTCGCAACAGCCCTGCGCTCATGTTTGGCCTGAAAAAATCAGTATCCAGTAACGTCTCCAACAGAGTTAGGACCTTCTACCTGGGCCCTGGCCTTTTCCTCCTCCTTTCTTTGATGCTCCTTGTCCTCTTGCCTCCTATGCTCCTCCTCCTCGGCCACTGCCAGGATCGCCGCAAACTCAGCATCCTTGCATTCATGCTCCGCATCCTCATTCTTCTTGCATTCTAGAAGTTCCATGACGGTTGGCATGTTGAGATCGTTGTTGTGGTAAGGATTAAAGACTTAGAAAATTCAGACATCAACATACACCAAATGCATATCAACAATGTGACATTCAAACTCAGCAAATCACGTGACTCAACCCCTAGGCCCTCATGGGTTCGGGCCCTAAGGGGGGGATACTGTCATATCCCAAGTCACACTCTGACCCTTCACTCCGATTCAGCCCAAACCAATGCTGGTCATGGGTTGTCATCTGGCCCTCATTCATTCTGTTCACACCCTGACCCCAATCCCGCACCTCAGACTTACCCCATTTCATCCTCATCATTCCCGCCCCACTCCATCCCCTTGATCTGCCCTCTTCATTCTTGCTCTAGACCAGTCGACAATCTTCCCCCATTGTTTCCAGATGATGAGGCAATTCATATGGTTCATGTTGGTCTCTTCCTTGTCTCCAGACTCTGTATATAAGTAGCATGATTTCCGCACTGTATTCCTCAGTTCGAATATTGACTAAGTTCTCCCCCCGTTCTCTCTTAGTCCCTCAGTGCATTCTCACTCTGACCCACCCTCACCAAAGGACTTCAGTCCTAAGGTACTTGACTCCGATCGATCTTCAGACTGTACATACTTGCTCAGTCTCATCATTCTCACTCGTCTGCCCTAGTGGTCAACCTATCTCTTTGCTCTCACTACCAGGCTTAGTCCCTGGAGCAAGGCTACACTCCGATCTCATTCACCAAATACAGAGACCCAACCTAGCCAGGGGCACAGCACATAAGCTGAGGCTGACATCTCTAATCTGTAACACCTCTCACATGATCATTTAGTCCTGTGACATGTCATGGTTCTTAACATCCTGGTGAGTTTGGCTGTGGGGTGTGAGGTGGGAAAGTGGTTTCCTGTCAGTGTGTGGTGAGCAGAATGTCGAAGTGCTATGGTATGCACAAGAATGGAGTGAGAGTGCAATCATAAACAGAGGGTAACTGTAGAACTCAGAATGAATGGAATGGAACAAAACCTCCACACGTCAGAGTGAACAGAAACATGAATGGTGATATGCCCCTAGCCCGGTTGGACACCGGAACCAGTTCTACAGCTAAAGCGCATGCATGCACTATTCGTGCATATGAAGCGAAGCGCCAATGCAATCAGACCGATGTGCCACATGTTACGAGCCTGCCGCATGCACTACACATCACATCGCCTCGTTCCAACACTGTCCCACAAGCTGACACCACATTGCATGCTGCTACCAAGTAGATGCCTCACACTTGCCTCATGTGTGCTGCATGTGCGCTCCCTATTTGCTTATCATTGCAGCATCATGCATGCCTCATGCTAGCCTCGCCGCTTGGTGTACAGCCTTGTATTCAGATCTAGGAATAGTATATGGACTGCGCTTCCCATCCACTGTAGATAGTGCTGTATATAAGATGTACCACAGTAGACAACAAAGAAGAAGACAAGTGGAGTGCAAGCTTCCCCCCATATTCTTTAGAGTTCAGAGTTCTCCTTCCGACTAGCATCTCGACCCCCAACCTTAGATTAGATTGCTGAGTCCCTACATTTGTGTTGCATTCCGTTTGCATTTCTGTTCACTCCAACATGTGGAGGTTTTGGTTCCATTCTGTTTATTCCGAGTTCTCCAGTTTCACTCCACTTGTGATCGTGCTCTCACTCCATTCTCATGTGCACTGTAGCGCTTCGACATTCCACTCGCCACACACTGACAGGAAACCACTTTCCCACCTCGCACCCCACAGCCGAACTTGCCAGGAGCATTGCATGCTCTCTGAGGGTTGGCTGGACACATCAGCATGCATGCAGTGTGCATGAGGCAAGTGTGAGGTGTCTACTTGGTAGCAGTGTGCAACATGGTGTCAGCTTGCAGGACAATGTTGGAATGAGGTGATGTGATATGTGGTGCATGTGGCAGGCTTGTAACATGTGGTGTGTTGGTCTGATCACATCAGCACTTTGCTTTGCATACATGAATAGCACATGTGTGTGTGAATAGTGTATGTGTGCACTTAGCCATAGAACTGGTTCTGGTATCCAACCAGGCTAGGGGTGTATCACCAGGATCTAAAATGATCCAATCAGATGCACTGTCTAAGAGACTGGACCTTTGTCTAGAAAAAGACCATAACAATGAAGATATTGTCATGCTGCTGGAGAAACTATTTGTCAATTTAATTGACATGGAATTACAAGAAAGCATTGCAAACTCAAAGGAATTGGATGTGGATGCAGCAAATGCAATCAAATTATTGCTGGAAAGTGGGCCAAACAAGGCAAAAGAAGATCTCCAAGACTGGGAGATAGAAGACTTCCAAGGAAAACTGATATTGTTCTATCAAGGATGAAATTATATTCCAAAAACATTGGAACTATAAAAACAGGTGGTCCAAAGATATCACGATATGGTAATGTCAGGCCCAGGAGAAATAGAAACCTTCAACAAAGTCAAACAATTCTATTGGTGGCCAGGATTATGGTCCTTTATAAAGAAGTACTGTGAAGGATACACAGTATGTCAACAATTCAAGATTAATTGGAACCCAAGTAAACTGTCATATACTCCAATAAAGGGATCAGAATCAGAAAGACCATTTACACAATGCTCAATAGACCTGATTATAGATCTACCTATCTTGAACAGGTTTGATTCAATTCTGGTCATGGTTGACCATGGGCTTATGAAGGGGATAATTCTCCTTCCTTGCACAAAAATGATTGATGCAGAAGGCACAGCACAACTCTTGCTGGAAAACCTTTACAAGTGATTTGGGTTACCAGACAAGGTCATATCAGACAGAGACCCTAGGTTTGTAGCAAAAACATTCCAAGAACTCTGGAAACTACTTGGAGTCAAGTTGGCAATATCAACGGCATACCATCCTCAAACAGATGGAGCAACAGAATGTGTCAACCAAGAGATTGAGACATATTTGTCAATCTATTATACAGACCACCTTGAAACATGGTCTAAGCATATCCATACAATGGAATTTACACATAATGATTGGAGGCATGCAGACAGGCAAAGGACTCCATTTGAATTAAAGATGGGAGTCTCACCAATCGCAATTCCAACTTCATTTGAGAATACAAAGTTTCCTGATGTAGAGGCAAGGCTGGAAGAATTAAACAAATCAAGGTTGGAAGCCATGGTAGCACATGAGTTGGCTAGACAAAGGATGGCAGAATGAATCAAGAAGAACTAGAAGCTATTCAAAAAAGGTCAGAAGGTGTGACTAGAAGCAAGAAATCTGAAAATGCAGTATCAATCAAGAAAGATCATACCAAAGAGAGAAGGACCATTTATGATTCTGGAAGTCATTGGACCAGTCACCTATTGACTATCGCTTTCCAAAACATGGAAAATTCATGATGTGTTCCATGCAACCCTCCTTTCTTCTTACAAAGAAACAGAAGCACATGGACCAAGCTTTACAA
>JASFDG010000532.1:0-13930 GCA_036937095.1 Phaeolepiota aurea
AGGCTGCTACACGAGCATGGCCCGGGATATTAGTTTCTAGGAATGGACCGTTCAGCATGTTCGTAAGGCGAGGAACGCGAATGTGAGTTTTGTTAACCTCGTATTTTCGCACTGCTTATTCCTGCCTATTCAAATGTTACACCTGTAGTATTGCAATGGTATGCTCTCCTGAATTCGGTCTCTAGCAGCTTCACTTACCCAGCCTATGGCAGTGGCTGGTATCACCCTTCTGGCAAGGCACACACCAGATATTTTGTTGAGTCTCGCCTTGCAAGCCCGTTGATTTTATCCGCCTCCTGGACTCTGCAAGGAGGGATGGGATTCGCACAATTCCACGACTTATCATGCTTTTGGTTTGACAGAGGACATATTCTTCGTTGTCCCATGGTCAGCCTTGTCTACAAACACCTTTAGCAGCCTGAATACTTCAACTTGTTGACTTCGTGAGTGCCATAATGAGAGGCCTTGTCTCCTAATGCATGCCTTCTCATAAAAAGTCCAGAATGCAGTTGGCATCACATGTCATTCTGCACATCTGCACCACCGATCGAAGTACCAACCTATCGAAGGATTACAAACTCTCAACATTGCGATTTGCAAGCGATGGATCAGTTTTGGTGAATATTTGAATATCGGAGAGTGGCACTTATCCTTCACTATCGATCATTGTTTAATTATCTCTTGGCTTTCATTTAATGCATAAGGGTTTCCTAATATGATGGATACACATGAGATGAGATGAAGGTGTAGGAGTCAGCTAAATAAATGCGAGTGAAATAGTATAAAAGTGGTGGAGGGTAGCGCTAAGGGATACATGTAGGCATAGACTAGGTGATACAATATTATTGGTCTCTATGTATAAAAAAAGCGGGCGATTTACCAAAAAAACCAGCGCGTGCCAGCAAAGATAAAATAAAGACAGAAGATCCTCGAAAGATGTATAAAAAAGGCCGATAACAACAGCAGAGGAGGACCTCAGAAAAATCGGGATTTTTTGCGCTCGGGAACGCCCTGTTTACTCTTCCATTCAGCGAAACGGTCGTCGGGGTGAAGCATATGCGCGCAATCCAAGATGCGGATTTTGGTACCCACAGGCGTCGCGAGGCACACTCTGCCGATGCCCTCATCCCAGGTGATGGAGGACAGTCCGCCCTGCTCGTTTATCTCGCGGAGCAGGTTTGGCGCGGCGAATGATCGGTAGACGTTGCGGGGAATCGCCCGTCTGCCCCGCGTCACCGTCTCGTGTTTGAGTTCCAGCGCATACTCGAGGGGAATAACTTCTGGAGGTGTATAACGGCGAAGATTGATTAATGCAGGGGCGCCTTTACGCAGGACACCTGGGGTTGAATATATAAAGGTACGATGGGTGCCAGGGAGGATATGAGGTATAAAGGGCTTGCAGATGTGTGTTGACTGCGCGTATACGTGGCTCAGGGCATACTTGGAGTCTGGCGAGTCTTGAGGGTATGCGTAGATGGTGTAATGCTCGATCTTGGATTCTTCGACATTCCTATAATACAAGTGGATGGGAGGCAGAGGGAATGCTGAAGGGATGCTGGGGTGATCACCTCCTTCCGCAGGTGGAATGTAATCGGATATTTGGACGCTTGTAAAGCGTTTGTCGGCAATACAAATCTGATGTCTAGCATCCTGGAAACTGGTTTCCCACCCAGTTGGGAGGGTGAAAATTCCCATAGTGTAAATCTCCGACGTGTGGTCTGGAGGATCGCCGTTGTTTTGGAGAGTGATAGTCCGAGCAACCAGAATATCATCCTGATTGGGCAATGCGCGAATTGCGGTTATATGATGGGGCTATTATAACAGAAACAGGCTTAGTAGGACATAAATTGCAGCATAGAGTCTACCCCACTCACATCATGCATGTATGCAGAGTAGTCGTTGCAAACCAAGGTCGCAGCACTCTTGGTATCTAAGTTGACAACGAGAACCTCCTCTGGTTGTTGAACCACTGCTATGTAGGGCACTCCGCCTTTTTCGTAAATGGTGAATATATCGACGTTGTCGCAAGACATGATATCCGACACTTTCTGGAAGCATGACGGATTGGCCGCAGCCTTTCCAGAGGAAATGGACTCTAAGCGGTCCATGGATACATATAGACAGACTGCGCCATATTGAACTTCCTCCGTCGTTTTCTCATCAAGCGTCTCTGATGAGTTTCTGGGTACCGTTTAGTTAAAAATATCTGAGGTAAGGGGAGGTGACTGACCCGTTGCAACCAAACATATGACCTAGAGCAATCATGATCCCCTGTTGACCTTGGTATTTCATGTATTTTGCTTGGACGTTGCAGGGTCTCCCACGAACGGCAGTTCTTGTCAGTTCCCTAGGACCACTTGGGTGATCGAGGTCAAAGATCGCAATCGAAAACGCGTTGTAGGTGCATGCTCTTAATGATGCCACGAGGTATTTCCCTCCAGGAAGGAGAGCCATGCTTTCCACTAGGTCTTCGCAGTCAAGAACCTGGTTATTGTAAATACGAGGTTCGTCACGTCGCCAGTTGTCATCAGCAGTTATGGCACGTGTGACGATTTGTTCGATTTCATGATCAGTCGATGGATCGCCATATTGGAAAGAAGGTCGTAAGGGTGGCACTGGGATGCTCATACGTTGAAGGAATCGCTTCCATATAATTGGCTCATGAGTGAGCAGGAAGAAGGTCTTGCACACCTGGGTGTGGTTTAGTGCTATGTTACAAGAACGATCTGAAGGAAACTTACGCGTCGCAGACACAGGATATCTTCCACAGAAAGATGGGCGAAGATATGGTCGACATGAATATCGAGAGGCAACCTTAGAATGTCCACTGGAACCCGTTTCCTGCTGCGAGAGTACAGGAAACTGGGGAGATATGACTGGAGACCTCGCATGTTGGTCGCAACTGGGAGGTAGATAGTTGGAAGGAAGGGCGGTTTGTTCGAATAACCAGGTGCGACCTTATAAGTGCCATTATTGGGACTTTCTTTATGCCATAACGACCAGATTCTTTCAACAAGCCTTATCCTAAATTCGAATGTCCCCTTGTCCTCTTTAGGAAATTTTGATCACTGATACGGAAATAAACCTCCGAATAGCCTCATGTCCACAAACACCACCAGCGCAACATCCAAATCGTCGTTCAAGGCTATAAATCATCAAAGTTCCATCGGCTTTGACATTCCCAACAGCTTTGAGCTCATTTGAACATTATACAGCACAAATCTTGATGCCTCGTGCAGAAAAGTCAAACTCTAGCGGGATTATTCGCTTTCTTCTGACAACATGACCTTTGTGGCGTAAGGGCTGGCTATCAAACACGAATATACTTACCGAGGCACGGGGGTTGAAAAGGTGAAATTTGATGGGAGATAAAGTGGCTGTGGTGTTAATGGCGTTGAGAGGCCTGCCGCCTGTTAGAACAAGACCTCACTGGACCCACAATTCACAAGCCTGATCGGGAGGGCTTATACCTTCTACGCCACTGTGGCCTCTCAACAGCTTAGGTGTTTATCGAGCCGATACACGTTGTCAGAGCTGGCGCCTTCACAGGGGCCCTGCGGCTGTAGGAGGACTTTTTCATGTTCCGCAAGCTCGTGCATTCGTGCTGATGCCTACCTCCTGACCCCAACCTGCCACACCACTGCTCCTCCGAGTCACTTTAATTTCACCCGCGAGTGCTGTATCCAACGGTACACTTGCTCATGGCCCATACGTCTTCACATGAATACTGTATCCGCATGCGGTTGGCTTTTATGTCATGCATGGAACTGAAATCGCCAGGGCTGATCTAGGCCAATGGCTTGTCGTGATCAACAGCTACACCTTTTCTGGCATCCTGTGAGGTGCGCGCTACCTTCCGATGTTCCAGGGAGAATATTGCACATGAGCAATTCTATCAGACCTGGTTGACACTGCACCCATGTATTCTGTTTAGGTACATTTCAGCATGACCACTTACAGAAAAATGTGCTGTTCCCAATCCACCTTAAAATCCAACACCCTTGTTAAGTGAACACAATTTTAGAATACAAGGTATATGATGCTAGCAGTGTGGCGTCGACGCCAGAACAGTTGGGTATGATTTATGTAAATATATTAGATCACCTTCCATTTTGACTGGTCGAGAACGCTCCCGACCTAGGTATTCACTACCACATTAGTGTTCATAGCAAGAGATACATTAAGAGCGAATTATACAGCTCTATTTTTATGCAGACTCCAATCAAAGGTGGCGCCCATAGAAGGGCAACTGAGGGATGTACCTCCTCATGCAAATCGCTTTTGCAAATCCTGCAATTTCTTCCAGTCCCGGAATCGATCATCAGGCGCATGCTTCTGCGCGCCGTCTAGAATCACAATCGTGCCGGCAGCCTGAGCAAGGCACACCCTCCCGCTCGTCTCGTCGAACCCGATCGCAGAGACGCCCCCGCCTTCGTGGCCCAGCTCGGCTGAGCTCACATCAAACGAGGCATAAATCTTGCCGGGCACCAGCGGGCGCAGCTTCCGCGTGATGCTATGGACCCCTACGGTGTCTGGCAAGTCTTGATACTCTGCGGCTCGGATTTCAGGGCTCGTGTATCGTCGCAGGTTCACGATCGTGGTCGTGTCGGTACGCTCCTCGTTCGGTACAGTGTAAACAAGCGCCCGATATGCACCAGGAAGCACATAGGAAACCAGTGGCGCGCAGACATGGAATGACTGGACATAGACACACGAGAGGCCGTAGAAGAAATCACGCCGCTTTTGCGCCCTGATGCTTTCCTCAGTTCCACGGTATGAAGGATATATGGCGTGGTGGACGAGTCCAAAAGGCTCGGCAGTGCGGAAGAAGATGGATATTGGAGGAGGGGGTCCTACGAAGAAGGGAATTTGGGGCTGCTCGGCGGTGCATAGTGGCATTTCAAAGTCGCTGATTTGAGCTGTCAGATATTGTTTATAATGGCTTAAGGTATTGAGAGTGACGGAATATCGAAATTTAGCCCCCTCTCGAGTCGTGCCGGCAACCGTTGGAATGTCGTATATTTCAATGAAATGAGATTGCTGATGCCCAGGTTCGATGGATCGAACGAGAAGCAGATCTCTCTGCTGTAGGAGAGGTCGGATTGCGATAATAGCATGCGGCTACAA
The DNA here is from genome assembly GCA_036937095.1 of Phaeolepiota aurea. Lineage (NCBI taxonomy): Eukaryota > Fungi > Basidiomycota > Agaricomycetes > Agaricales > Squamanitaceae > Phaeolepiota > Phaeolepiota aurea. The sequence continues at coordinate 5,128 of JASFDG010000532.1, forward strand.
ATTCTTTTTAGTGAGAGCAAAGAGGCTGCGGATGTGCACTCACAATACGTTCATAATCCTGCACTCGCTCACACTGCAGTGTCACCATAGTTAATTGAGGCTCGCGATCCGGTGCCAGTCTCTGGCGTGTGAGATTGATGATGGAGACCCCTTCGTTCTGAACCATTGATAGATACGGATACTGGTTGTGCGACGCCAAGGCTGAGAATTGGATGGGCACATTCGATTCGAGGGCGGTCACGTATCGGAATGGCTGATGGGGCAAACCTGAACAGCGGTCCATATATTGATTCGAGCCCGCTGCAATATCTGGATAAGACAATGTCTCTATGTCATCCATGGACACGTGATGGCATAACAGCTCATAAACGAAGTCCGCTGGAGGGTCTATCTCTCCCCTTGTATGGCTATAATCAGAGGGATTAACATGCCTAGCTTGAAGTTTAGATATAGATAGCGAAAAGGGGGAATGTGCTAGCATACACGTCGAGTCCCGAGTCTCTGAAACGCCTGCGAACGAAAGCAATCATGATGCCAAGCTTGCCCTCATAGTACATGTACTTTGCTTGGAGATTGTAAGCCTTCCCAGCGGTCTTCATTCGAGCGATCGCGTAAATCCCGTGAGGATGATCTAAGTTGTATATATGCAGCCAATAACGCATATTGTCTTGATCCTCCCCCAGTGATCGCATTGACGCTACGAGGTATTTGCCGCCTGGAAGCAGCACCATGTCAAGCACCTTGAATTTTGGGGTCACGGCCTCACGGCTGAAGATTTTGGGTGCTTCACTCCGCCAGTTGTCATCTGCAGTGATGGCTTGAGTGACCATTTGTTCAAACTCAAAGTCTGTTGTGGGAGAGGAGTATTGAAAACTGGGACGAATATGTGGGATGGGGATGTCCATGACTTCGAGGAACCGCCTCCATATGATGGGTTCGTGTGTGAGAAAGAAAAATACTTTGGAGACCTAACGATTGCTGAAAATGAGGAATGAACATGTGTTCAGAAAGCGCGTGCTTACGCGTCGCAAACATATGATATCTTCGATGGCGAGATGCAGAAAGACATGATCAACGTAGATGTCGAGTGGAAGGCGTTGGATGTAGCACAGGGACCAACGATTATTGAAAAGATGGCGGAGATATTCAGGAACTGCACGATATATTGGCATTAGTAGTAGAGCGTTGAGGGGTAGCAGCAGGATACATACCGGGTATATATGCATGACAGAACAATATCCCGTTGTTTTTATACAACCTTGTAAAATACAATGTATGCGAAGAGAAAGATAGCACCGGCAAGTACAAGGTTGCCAGGGAAGCACCAGGGAATGTGCATTTGCACATGTTTGGTAGCAGCCTTAATTGAGAGCCACATGGTTCATTGACATCCTGCAGCGATGCCAATCAGCCGGTTTAGCTGCAGTCATGTCATGTTCAGCACTTGCACCGCATGGCTTGCAACTGCATTCTGCCGACCGACATGCTTAGCAGATGACAGGTTTACCTTGGTGGTATATATTACGCCGCGCTGAGGATAGAGGCTGAGGAGCCGATCGCTGGAGGATTGATATTAATCCATAATCTATGGTGCAAAAGGAAGATATCGAAATCAAGTAAGCAAATAAGTCGGCCACTGTAAGGCACAGTCGCAAATTTAAATCTGAACATCTGCTCCCTGTAAAACATAAATAACTCTATAACCCATCTCTTCGCGCGATTTCGTAAACCCCTTCGATGGCGTCCACTCACCATTTGACTCCAGCTCTGCACAATATCTAGACCACAGCTTATGTACAGGACGACCCGTCAGCATCTTGAATATCTGGCGATGGTATTTGCTTGCAGCTAAAGGTGGTGGCATTGGGCTAGGCGGCACTAGAGGCGCGGTGACAGGAGTCGGCAAAGGAGGACCTGTCGCAGGTTTCAGGGAGTTTCCGACTTCCTGGTTACCGGTACTCTCCCTCTTCTCGCCCTTTAACGCTTCGTTAAGCTCTATAATCGTGCCTGTTCCGTAGCGGCCCTCGATCCAGTCCAGAAAGAATGCCGTTTGGGCATATCCCGCATCCCAGCGGTCGCCACCGGTGCGCTTCCAGTGCGGCGGTGCAAGGCCGGCACGGAGACGGACATAATCTTTTTTCGTCCAGTCGAGATTGTAATCAACAATTCACATGATAAATGAGATGGGCACGTTTGTCACTTTAAAATACCTGTTTCTCACCTGCGATACCTTCGATGAGCCCTCCTGGGCATGTCCCGTCCGCGTTGTATTGATAGCAGTGCACCATTTCGTGGGCGATGACCCCCCGAATTTCATCCCGTGCACGAGTCCAATCCGCATGACCATGGGAGCCAGCGGGTGTCTTCTCATCTGCCGTATGCAAAACATGTTCCATAGACTTGGCAATCGTTCGCCAACTCGAACTCGCGACCTTGTCGTTCCCCTCCTTGGGACCATGTGGCGCAAGTTTGGCGATGTGGTCGAGCGAAAAATGGATTTCCTTATGGTTACGCGACCCAATTGTGTGCGCAACACCAGGCATAGGACGGAGAATCAATTGCACTGTTTCAACACTAAATGCATAAGATCCCTAGGGGTAAAATCAAATTAACGATGGCGCCATACTTTATTGGCATCGCTTCTATCTTGGCATAGAGATGAGTGAGGGATGCAATGGCAGCCTCGCGGAGGATAGGCAGAGGACCTTGACAGGACGCTGTTGCAGAGAAGAATACCTCGGCGCCTGGATGCGCAAGATCGTCGATACGCAGCTGGAACGCTGGCAGTGGCCATGGTGGAAGTGGAATTGGAGGCATAACTAAAAATAGGTCAGTCGCAAAACCCATCACATGAATCAGGTGATACATCGAAAAGCTTAAACTTGAACTTCAAGTATTCGAATTGTTACGGTGTCGCTTTGTAGGTTGTCATGAATTACGGAGTACCCTGAAGACAATCTTGGCTAACGATATAACTGCCCAAGCCTCAGGCTATGTGGCCATTTTTGGAATAGAACATAGGTATATGTATGCGCAGTGACAAAGAACGGAACGGAACGAAGACGAGAAGACATGAATGATGTCTGCATGGACAGCTACATCTGAGGAGGCAAACACATAGACATAGGGTACTTTTGCGATGGGGATACAGAATGGGTATATCAGAGACTGAAGGATGCAAACGAAGGAAACCAGGTCATGGATGGTGAACGCCTGCCGCGGCTTCGACGCGAATTACCTCCTCTCGAAGAGTATCCCGACCTTCCTCGAGCCACCGACAGTATTCCACTGCGCGGAATAGCACCCCGCTCTTCCCCTTGCTCTGGCCCTTCCCCCGGCTACCGCTTCCTTTGGGTCGACCGCGTGTGGGCATTCCTATACCAGGCGCCGTTCCCGCAGGCGCAAGCAACGCGATCAGTTGTGCGTACCCGTCTCTGATTGCGTTCCGCCGCTTCTGTTCCGACATGATGTGGTTTAGCCGTTTCTGCGGCGTCGATAACAAAGGTTTTGACCGCGTCGCCGTCAACGATGGGAGAGTACCCGTGTTGCTGTAGCTGTTATCACTTGCATCGCCATTGCTGGCATCGTTTGCGACATTGCCCGTTGTTTGTGGGCGGTGATCAGACCCATCTGCTGCGCGCCGAGCCCCGAAGTCAAGCGGGGCGGTAGTGTTAGGGCTGCTAACATTGTGCGAGGCATTACGCGATGGTCCAGGGCGTGCATTCGTCCTAGCGCGTGTCGATGCCGACGGCTCAGGCGTTGTGTTTAGATGTGGATTTGAGTACGGAGCCAGTCCGTTGGGGACATGATCGTACGTCAGTGACTCCGGGTTGATAAAGCCATCCCCAACATTACTGCCTGGGTTGATATCCCAGTTGAACTCGCCGAAGTTGTCCAAAAAACCAAGTAGATCGGTCGTCTCCGCCGCTGAAAAGAGATCTGCAGAGGATGGAAGTGGTGGTGGATTCGGAAAGAGATTGGAGAGCGAGGGGTCGAATGAGAATTCAAAGTCCGAGAAGGGAACTGGGGGCTGAAGGGGAGGTTGGGGCGGCGAATTTGTTGCGGCCATCGTCGTAAGGTGGAAGGTGAAAAAGTGTGCAAGATTAAGAGATGCCTCCATAAACGTCTACATACTAAAAGACAGGGGGATCCGGGTTTCCGGGAACTCGGTACCCGGTAACCGACTAGACTCGCGGGGATTGCCTGGATGATTCAAAGTCCGCTGTCCGGGGTGAGCCGTGGGATATGGCGGTGTGCCCCGTTTCTTGCCCCCCGACCCCCGTGTTCCTGCCAGAATGTCGGCCATGCCCACTGACGAACCGGCGCAGGAGCCCCCGCCGTCGATCGATACCCAACAGTTACAACAGCAACTTCAGCAGCAGCACCACCAGGACCTACAACATCCGCCACAACAAATACAGCAACAAAACACAGAAACCTCCAGGAAACGTATGTTTTCTTCTTCACAGCTCCTGTTCCTACTTGCTCACCGTCATTTCTGACAGCAAAAGCGCCGTCCGTCCGCAGAGCGTGCGTCGCCTGCCACACTGGGAAAACACGATGCAGTGAAGTCCTTCCATGCCAGGTTGGTTGGTCCATATAAGCGCTAATAGATATGATCCTGATAACGAGTCCCGTAGAGCTGCCTGAAGCGGGGCCTCGGCCCTTCATGTGCATATCCAGATCCTGACGCCCAGGACCACCATGCACATCACACACCCGGTAGGCAATTAAATCCCCATACGCAACTAATGTTATAATCTCACCTCCGTTCAGCCCCATCTGGCACCGTTGCCTCTCAGTCTGTTTCCCAATTTGCACCACCTCCACCTATGTATGCCACACTTCAAGGCACCCCTACTCTGTCGCATCAGCAATACTATGACTATAATGGTGCATTTACTGGTGCTTCTTCCTCGACGTTCCGCCCCGCAAAGAGGCCCCGTAACCTGACTGAGGAGGAGGCGGCAGCGATCACACGCAATTTCAGCCGTGGGGATTTCTATGTTGGCACAAGTGCGCCAGTAAGGATCGATCCGAGGCTGCCTGTGAGACTGACACTTGGTGAGGGTGATCATGTGCATTTCACAGTTGGTGAGCCGTTGGTGTAGTAGGGTTTGCATGGACCTTGATATTATGTGCCTTAATTGTATCGAAATTTAGCTCTTGCTCTCTTGCTTTTTTTTTCTTCCGCGCTTTGCCCACTGGCTAGTGTACTTGTATCTCTCTGTGTTTATGTACTCGTCGAACTTGTGTATTCGATTTGGCTCTTCCTTGATTTCTCCTTTTTCACAAGTCTAATTCGGTCGGCCGGTGCCTCCTGCATAATCCCGGGTAGCGGTGTATATCCGGACTTATCGAGGTTTGTAGTTGCACTCAACGGCCTTCGTCGTCCTCCAGCGTGATCATCACGAACGTGGCACTTTCTCTTTTCTATAACATATAAGTCCCAGCTCTTACCCCACGAGAACATAGAAAGACGAAGCTGACTGAAAACGGAACGCAACCCTATTGGATGCATTCAGAGAATGGACGCATGCCTCGACCTCGTATGGTCCGTCGTGACATTCGCGTCGTGAACCAAAAAGAAACAATCACGACAATCATAATCCTCAAACGCACAAGAGCCGCGCAAAAGACCCGACGTAGGCTATCGCATTTGAGAGGGTTTGCCTCCTTCAGCAAATGGGTGATGGGTCTCAGTCTCGAGTCTGGGTCAGACAAGAGGAGGGCGACAGAGATGCCAGGAGTCAGCATTCGACATTTTTTGCCCGTCTAGCCCCACACAATACCGGTTTGGCATCGACCATTCAGCATCGATAAGCTGTGAATTCTTTACCACGCATATATTTAACCAAGTAATTATCCATTCCTGCCAGGAATCCTTGATCTCGATCTAATACATTGCCTATAGCGACTCGAGCCCTTCATACGAACGACCATGCATCCGTGGCACAGCAATCGAGGCTATGGTACCTATATCAATACACAAGACATGCGAACCTATTCCACAGTGCTTACTGCTCCATAGCCCACAAACTGGAAGCCAGATTGTGCTATTTTTCATCTCCTTGCGGCTGTTGACTTGCCTGCTTGTGCCGCAAATGTTCACAGTCCCCCAGGAGCTTGAGGTATGCCTTCTCTGCATCTAGCCGGCGCTTCAAGAGGTATTCATACGTTTCATGGCTTCGACAACGAAATAGGGTGGCTTCCTCTTGGCCAGACTGACTATATCCTCCAGGCCTGTTCTGTGGTACATCACCTTTGCCATCACGGGGTTCCTTCTCTTGAGCGGTTTGTTGAGCGGCCTGCTGGGAAGCGAGAACGCCGCTCTTGCTAGGTGATTCTGTGGTTGGGAAGGGTGTTATCGCGAGATCACTTCCTTGGGATGTCATGTTTCTGAGTGGGGGGCAAGAGATATTGCCGTATGATTTTCAACCAACGTGTCCACTTGATCATTTTATCCTACCAGGATATTTGAGCTTTGACGCAGCTCCGAGTCGCATCAAAGCTACTTCAGCTTGAAGACCAGCAGCTCGGCATTTGTTCGACGCCTGCCACCCTCTTTTTCCTCGGGCACGTGCTTGTGCACCCCCATGCCCCATATTTGTTTTGACAAAGGGATCTTCCCCGCTGCAGCTATTTAGGAATATTACTGCTTGGATTTTCCACATCGGTACACACTTGCTTTGCTTGTGTGGTGCCACAACTGGAATGCATTGCAAGACCAGCACCAATTGGCTAATGTAATTGTCCTCGCCTTATTGTGGTTGTGAATTATGGCTGCTTGGACCACCACCGAGCTCATGGTCTAGACCGAGATTCTATTCTTCTCGTGGTTGCAATTGTCTATGACATTGGCGTTGTGGTTGCGCCAGTACTATACTATATGGTTGGGTTCAGACTTTTTTTCCTGCAATTAATTGGGTTCGTTACTCCCGCCGTACCTTGTTAGATTAATTCTGAGTTAAAACAAAAGAGGGTTTGGTGTGTCGAGATGAACAAGACAAATAATGAAAGACGGAGGAAATCGTCAAAGGTCATAAATTCATACATAATGCAGAACATATTAGCATGGATCACTGTCATATCCATTACTTTATTATTGCTACAGAGAAGGAAACCCAATTATATCGAAAAGCGAGAAGAAAAGAAGACACAACCTGTAGACACTTATCCTAGCTCATCCTCCAACTCCCGCGCAAGAAAATCGTCCTCATCATCATCCTCATCCTCGTCCGCATCCTCCCCCTCATTGTCATCCATACCCACATCGCTGGCAGGCCGCGGGATGCTGCTACGGGTTTTCTCCGAGGGCACTTCCAATACAGGTTCCAGCTCAGCGGCCGTGACGCCCTCCTTCAATTTTGAATACCCTGTGCGTTCCGCTGCCAACTTCTTCCGTTTGGCGAGTGGGGACCGTAGCACATCCCCATCGTCATCGCGCCCTGATCCATTCGCACTGCGCCCGCTATCCGACGGCGTCACGCTACGTAGTCGTTTCCTTTTTAGTCGCGGGGTGCTCTGGACACTGCTAAGCTATGTGTCAGCGCATACTTTAACATATCCCGATGGACAAGGGAAATGAAGGCAGTGCATACTTGACGGGATTTAAAGCGTCCTCCCAGTCTTCATCCCCACTTATGGCACTCCGCTCGCTTTTCATGTCGTACTCATCATCGTCACTCTCGTTCATCGCAGCCTCCACCTCATCGTTGATGTCGTCCCAGTTGATAGCAGCTAACTCCAATGAGCCAGGGTCTTTGACGTCGCCTTCTTCCTCCCAATCATCGTCGTCAATGTCTGGGTCAGACGATATTTGATGGTCTGCAGCAGGGCTCGAGCTCAAGCGCGTGGCAGGCGTAGGTTCGTCGAGAAGATAAGGTGTTTCGTCCTGCCGCCGCCAGAGGGCAACGGAATCGGTGAACCAGCTCAGCCACACGATTTTGATCCCGCCACGTTTTCGTGCCATGTCCACTTTGACGGTTCCTCGCTGTACGAAATATTAACGGTGGTATGATGAATGGTGGGGGAATCGACCAACCTTGGCTGCGACAACGTGTGTAATGTCGCCTGCCAACTCTGTGGAGCATCGCGCGCCAAACATATGCGCCATCCGCCACACTTCAGTTGTTTCAGGTAGGGTGTCAAGGGGTATAACACTTGAAAAGAGGATATGCACGCCCTGAAGGACTTCAGACCGTACTCGTGGTATAATCCGCTGATAGAGTGTAAGTGATTTATAGTTATGGGCAGGGCAATCAATCAACTTACCGTAACATCGTAATTCTTGGGGGATGTCGATTTCCGTCTATGGCTTTCTGGGGATCGAGTCTCATATGATGTAAAGAACCGAGTATGAACTTCGGTTAATAGCTATTCGAGGGTGTATTGTGAGAGACAGATAGGATGGAGAAGCGTCGTCAAGTTACCTTGCCCACGCGCTCAAGCTCATAATCGTCGTTCTTTAATAGAGCCTTCCTTGCAGTCTTTTCTGGAAGGTCTGGAGAAGGAGTCGTCTCCTTCTTTGATGCACCATCTGCAGATTCTTCGGGGGTTTGAGTATGCGTTACTCCTTCTAACAGCTCCTCCTGTTTTTTGGCGAGCGGTCGTTCCTCCAATTGCGCCTCCAAGGCATCATTGTTTTGTTTGAGCATGGTGCTGGTGATTTGCTCATTTGGATCGAGTTCCGTCGCTTTGGGGATGGTAGGGGTTGAATCAAGTGGCGTATGCGTATTATTCGTAGGTATGCTATCGGCGCCATTACTCTCTGGAGAGATGGATGGAGGTGCATTTGAAGTCG
>JASFDG010000533.1:0-13901 GCA_036937095.1 Phaeolepiota aurea
CAATACCCAGTCAATCAACGGATTGTAGCAGGTGAGCCAGTTATATCCTAGAACCATGGAACAAGAGGAATCAAGCCTAGTTACATAAAAGTTGAGGTCGAGCATTTCACTGGTTGGAAAGCGAACGGGAATGTCAATGGTTTCAGTGATGTAGCTGCCAGAGGTGCCATCAAGGAGCAAAAGCTCAACAAGCAGAATCGAATTGGGGTGAAGACTATATTTTGAAATGAAATTGGAGTCAGCGAAGCAATGAGTTGAACCAGAGTCAAGGAGAGCGAAGAATGGAGCGAGAGAATCGGAGAGATGGATTGAAGTCAAGGGGATGTGAGTCAAAGTCAGATCTGAAAGAGCAGATGCATTGAGGTGAGCTGTCTCCTTATGCGCACAGGCGGAGCCAATGCAGCCCTCAGTCTGTGCAGAGACCTGAGGGCTGCTCTCTATTTTTTCGACTCCTCATCGGAAGTTGAGGCCATAGGGCTTGTCACCTTAGCGGCACGTGCCTTTGCAGCCTTAGAGCAGTCCTTGGCCACATGCCCAGAGAGACCGCAAAACATACAGAGGTTGTTGTCGAACTGGCATTGCCGCTTGGTCGCAGTTAGTTTGCCATCCTTACCCAGCTTATTGGTGAGGTCAGGACCCTTGCCTTTATCACCGGAGGATGTTGAGGATGAGCCCAATTTTGAAGCAGACTGCTTGGTTTTGTTGTTGGAGCTGGACTGTTTTGATTTGTCCTTGTCCTTGTTGCTGTTATAGCTTTCGGACTTGCTAGATGACTGTTTATCAGAGGAGGAGGACTTGGATTTGTCGGTTTTGCCAGCTTGCTTTTCAGCCTGAGATTTCTCTCGAGACCATTCCCAGTAACAGGCATCGATTGCTTGCGTGGCAGCCTGAGTGGCTGCTAAGGTCTCGGGTTTAGCGTTCAGGGCCATTATGTCCTTGATGCAGTCTGGGAGACCTTGATAGTAGCGGTGTCAGAGAGCACTATCGCCCCAAGAGATGAGTGTAGTGAGATGGTTGAACTTGGTGTTGAATTTGATAATGTGATAACCATCCTTCATACGGAGTGCCGTGAGATTGTCTTCAGCATCACCAGAAGGATCAACTGGACCAAAGTTTGATTTGAGTTCCTGGACAAAACTGGTCCAAGATCTTGCCCAAATGGGCATGGAGTTCAAAAGGAGTTGAGGCTTGAACCATTCAAGGGCAGTACCCTTGAGGAAAGACAGAGCGTAGGTGACCCTATCTTCATTGATCTCGAAGTCCGCAGAGCGAGCTTTGAAAGCGAGCTGACATAGGATGAGGAATGTGTTGAGTTTCTTTGGGTCGGAACCATTGAAAGGGTCAGGGTCTCGAGTTTTGGTATGGTGTGAGCTGCCTGAACACTTGCTGCCCACAGACTGAGCCAGAGCAAGCAGGACATCATTGAGGGATGGATCGTGAACTAAAGGATTGGAGTCAGAAATGTCGGAGTCATTATCACCTTCAACATTGGGGTGCCCATCATCAGGAGGACTACCACCAGGAGGACCACCACCTTCGCCACCTTCACCACCATCATCGCCTCCTCCTGGGATTCCACTGATGGGAATTTCAGAAGAGAGTTGAGAGGGTGTTTTGGAGACAGGAGTGAGTCAGCCTGAAGAAAGGATAGATGACAAAGATTTGGAAGGGTTCGAAAGTTGGGATCCACTTGCCATTTTCTTGGCTTGTGCTGCTAGTCGTTTGGAGGTACAAGCTGCAGTATGGGACATAAGTTGTAACTTGATACAGAGAGTAATATGGAGTCAAGCCAGGTGTGAGTTCGAATATACTGTTAAGAACCATGACATGTCACAGGACTAAATGATCATGTGAGAGGTGTTACGGATTAGAGATGTCGGCCTCAGCTTATGTGCTGTGCCCCTGGCTAGGTTGGGTCTCTGTATTTGGCAAATGAGATCGGAGTATAGCCTTGCTCTAGGAACTAAGCCTGGTAGTGAGAGCGAAGAGATAGGTTGACCACTAGGGCAGACGAGTGAGAACAATGAGACCAAATGAGTACGTACGGACTGAAGATTGGTCAGGGTCAAGTACCTTAGAACTGAAGTCCTTTGGTGAGGGTGGGTCAGAGTGAGATCACACTGAGGGACTAAGAGAGAACAGAGGGAGAACTTAGTCAATATTCAAACTAAGGAATACAGTGCGGAAATTGTGCTACTTATATACAGAGTCTGGAGACAAGGAAGAGACCGATCTGGACCATGTGAATTGCCTCATCATCTGGAAACAACGGGGGAAGATTGTTGACCAGTCTAGAGCAAGAATGAAGAGGGTGGATCAAGGGGATGGAGTGGGGCGGGAATGATGAGGATGAAATGGGGTACGTCTGAGGCGCAGGATCGGGGTCGGGGTGTGAACAGAATGAATGAGGGTCAGATGACAACCCGTGACCAGCATTGGTTTGGGCTAGATTGCAGTGAGGGGTCGGAGTGTGACTTGGGATATGATAGAGGTGGGAAAGCTGAATGACATTGCCTAGCAATGGAGGAAGGGGGCATGGGCCTTCAGGATAGTGAGGAGCGAGCATCCGATGGGTTGCGAGAGGAGTGGCATGGGGTGCAAGGCTCCTAGCATGGCCGCGACGGATGAGAAGTGTGACTGCTCATGCAGTCCAATGACACTATGGTGCACGAGAGAACAAGTGTGAAAGCAAACACCTATCCTAGAGTTTTAATGAACATGAGGGGGACAATAGACTCAATGTGTTTATGCCGAGAGATGGGCAACAAAGTCGGATTGTATAAGTTAAGGTTGAATGAGTGATCTCAAACCTGGGGGGAAAAGTAACTTGTTTTGTAGTACAATACAGGTGGGCTTTTATAGACTACGACCATACTATGTAAGGTAGTGACTCGGTGTGCTGCTAGTCCCAACCCTTTGTGCGCCTTGCGGTGTTGTTCATGCTGCATGTACTTTCAGTGCGAGTCGCCAGAGCATGAGTTGCTGGTCTAGGCCATGCTCTGTTCAGTTAGCACTGTTGCTCAGTTGCCATTTCTGTGGTCTTCTGTGGCATTGCCTCATGTATCAGCACATGGTGTTGTTCAGCCGAGCTTCTTCGGAGATGGAAACCTCACTGTCGTGAAGTGATCAAAGCATGTGCGCATCCTGGAAAGTCCTTGGTGCATTGGGGCAAAGTGCGTGTCTTCTCCTTGCAGCTTTCTGTGAGGTATTGCCTAGAGTTGCGTCACTTCACAGTGTTCGCGCAGCATTCGGCGTGCGTGTCACATTACTGGTGGGCAAGTAGCACATGCATTTGTTGCCAGGTTTGGTGGCCACACTCGCACAGGGCATATCAGTGTGCTTCAAGTAAAGCGGTATTGGCTGGAAAAGACATAAACTGAGGAGATGAGGACAGGATGGGAGGATGAAACAGTGATCTATTATAGTGCAAGGGGGCATCAAACTCATAACCCCCAAATGCCATGTGAAGGCCTTGTGACAAACTCACAGCACAACACAATGTAGCAAAAAGGCTTTGCAGAGTCACCAGAACATTCAAAAAACAGGAAACATGCATATCAAAGGCAGCCACCAGCTCACAGAAATGGAAGACACACCACCTTGGTCGCAATCACATACCAGCAGCAGCACATGGGTGACTGAGGACAGTCACAATTTTAAGCCAGAAGGAGATGATATGCCCCACACAACCTCAAACACTGGTAGGGGTTTGTGCTGATATGCCCTGCACAAGTGTGGCCACCGAAACCAGCGACAAGTGCATGAGCCACTCTTCCACCAGTAATGTGACATGTGCACTGAATGCTGCGAATATGCGATACCTCACAGAAAGCCACAAGGTGAAGACATGCACTTTGCCCCAACAGACCAAAGACTTCCCAGGGCATACGCACACTTCGATCACTTCATGACAGCAAGGTTTCCATCTCCGATGAAGCTTGGCTGAGTAACACCACATGCTGATACATGAGGCGATGCCACAGAAGACCACAGAAATGGCAACCGAGCAACAGTGCTAACCAAATGGAACATGGCCCAGGCCAGCAACTCATACCCTGGCGACTTGCTCCAAAAGGACATGAGGTGCAAACAAACACTGCTAGGCATACAAAGGACTTGGGAGCATCAGCGCACCAGGTCAGGACTTTACATAGCAGTATCACAGTCTATAAAAGCCACCTATATTGTACTACAAAAACAAGTTACTTTTCCCCCCCAGATTGCACATCTCTCATTCGCCTTAACTTATACAATCTGGCTTCATCGCCTGTCTCTCAGCATGACCTAGTTAGGTCCACCCCCCTCACACTCATTGAAACCCTCAGATCAGTATTAGCTCTCTCTCTCATTCTCTCGTGCACCATAGTGTTATTAGGCTGCACAAGCAGCCATCCTCCTTGTCCGTTGCAGCCATGGTAGGAGCCTCACAACACACCTCACTCCTCTCCAACCCATTGGACATTTGCACGTCTCCAGAAGGTTTGCGCCACCTTCTAGACTTGCTAGGTAACGTTATTCAGCTTTCCCACCTCACACTATCTCTGCCAGACATACTCTGCTTGGTTCACACATATTCAAGTGGTTGGCAGGCACATTAGCACCAATGGTCATAGTAGCATGCCATGTCTTCTTTGGCCTTGGTAAGTGCAGCCTTGGCCTTCTTGAGCACAATTGCCATCCAGTCTTTGAACTCATTTATAGTCTCCAGGTGGGATGGCTCCATGTTGGGTTCAAAGCCTATGCACAGGTATTGGCCTGAATCCAATATGAATGGAGTCTCTTGCATCAAGGAGTGGACATGGTTGTTGTAGCTGAACTCGGCCAGTGGCAGGATTTCATCCCAGTTATCCTGTCATTCTGACAAGTATAGCCTCAGGTACTGTTCCAGTTCCTGGTTGAGGTGCTTGGTTTGACTGTTGGTCTGAGAGTGGTATGCTGTGAAAGAGGAGAGCTTGATGCCGAGAAGCCAGTACAGCTCTTTGGTAAAGGTGGCTATGAATTGGGGGCCTCGGTCTGAAACCATGCACTTGGAGAGTCCATGAAGCTTCCACACATGCTGCACGTAGAGGTAGGCTGCCCCTAGAGCTGAGACTGTAGTATGGGTCAGAATGAAGTGTCCCCATTTGCCCACGGAATCTACCACCACCATCACTGAGTCATAGCCATTGGATGTGGGGAGTTTGGTGATGAAGTCCATGCTCACTATATGCCAGTGTGAGGGAGGAATAGGCAGCAGAGTGAGCTCTCTATAGGGGCAGTGATATTGGATCTTGGTTCAGAGGCATAGGTCACATGTCTTAGTGTACTGACCGATGTATTGAGACATTTGGGGCTACCAATAATATCTTGACACTAGCTCCAAGGTCTTCCATTGGCCCAGGTGTCTGGCTACTTGGGTGTCATGGCAGAGTGATACAATGTGGCATCTGAGGTCAGCATTCTTCAGGACATAGATCTTCCCTTGGAAACAGAGGAGATTATCAGTCTCTGACCACTCCACAGATTGTGTCAAGGATCCCCGGGATTCCTTGAGGGCTTGGGCTGCTACTACTACTGCATCTTCCTGTTCTCCAGTTTGATTTCCCTGTCTGATGTCCCACAGAATTCCCACTTCTTTGCCAGTTAACTCAATGGCCTCTAATGCACAGACTGCGAAGAATGCCAGCTTGAGGAGTGTTATGTCCATGTTGTCTCTAGAGCCCATTCCATAATCTGCTCAGCATGAGAGTGCATCCAGTTTACCCATTGAGCAACCCAGTCTGTGATGGAGCATGAAGTCAAAATGGGAGAGGTAAAGGGACCACTATGCTTGATGCTGATTGAGCTTCTTGGCCATCATGAAATACTCCAAGTTCTTGTGGTCAGTCCAGATCTCTGTTGGCTTGGTAGACCCTTCTAAGAAGTATCTCCATTCCTCTAGAGCCCAGATAATGGCCAACATTTCCTTGTTGTAGATCTCATAATTCCACTCTATGGCACTAAGGGACTTGGAGTAGTAGGCAATAGGTGCCATTTGCTGTCCTCACCGGATTGCTGTGATAGTATGGCTCCTGTAGCATAGTCCAAGCTGTCGGCTTTGATGTGGTATGGCAGTGAGTCATTGGGGAAAATGAGGACTAGGGCGGAGGTCACAATGTACTTGAGCTTATCAAAGGTGGCTTAACATTCTGGAGTGAATGCCCATGGAGTGTCCTTCTTGGTAAGGTCAAATAGAGGCTGTGTGTGGTGGGAGAAGCCTGCTATGAACTGCCTGTAGAAGTTGATGAACCCCAGGAATGACTGCACTTTGTGTTTGTTTCCAGAGACCGGCCATTCCACTACTCCAGCTACCTTAACAGGATCCATCTCTACCTGACCTTTGGAAATGATGAGTCTGAGGTATTCAATCTGCATCTTTTCAAACTCACACTTGTCAGGCCAAAGGAATAGTTTGTGGTCTCAGAGCCACTGTAGTACCAGTCAGGAGATGTGCCAGTGTTCCTCAAGGGACTTAGTGAAGATGAGGATGTTGTCCAGGTAGATACAGACCACCCCTTCTATGATGAGGTCATGGAAAATATCATTTATTATAGTCTGAAAAGTGGAAGGGGAGTTGGTGAGACTGAAGAACATAACCAATGGCTCAAAGAGGCTGCAATTGGTGTAGAATGCCGCTTTCCACTTGTCTTCTTCCTTTATCCAGACATTGTTGTACCCCCAGTGGATATCCAACTTGGTGAAGTAGCATGTATCCCATAGCTGATTTAACAAGTCCAAGATAAGGGGGAGAGGATACCGGTTTTTTATGGTAAAGGAATTGAGTACTCGGTAGTCCTGGATGAGTCAAAGTGAGCCATCCTTCTTCTTAATGAAGAATACTGGGGATGCCATTGGAGACTTGGATAGATGGATTCGGCCTGTGGCGAGGTTCTCCTGGATGAACACATTGAGCTCTACTTGTTCTGAAGGGGAAAGTGGGTACACCTTGCAATTACTTGGCTTGGTGTCAGGCTCAATCTCTATGGCATGATCCCATGGCTTTCAGTCTGGCAATGTATCAAATGCCTCTTTGGAGAACATATCCAAGAAGTTGTGTAGGCCAGGTGGAATAAGCTCTTCAAAGGACTTTGGCTGTGAGTTCTTGTGGAAGGCTTCGGCTAGTTGCTGCAAGGCTGTAGATGAGGCACAAATAGTTTCGGAGTGACATGGTCCCAGGATGCTGGCACAGAATAGGTAGTCCCCTAGCTCAAGGAGAGGCTCTTCATCTTCCTCCTCATCCTCATCACAGTCTGGTGTCAGGGCTGGCATGTCAGCATCCCCTTCATCCAATAGGGGGGTTGGGCCTAGAGAGCAGATGTGGAGTGCCTGCAGTTTGGTCCACTTTGTGGCCCAATCTCATTTTCCCTCTGATCTACATGTTGCACAGTGGCCCTTGCATCGACTCATCTTGACCTCTTTGGTCTGCCAGTCCACCTCCAGGTTATATTCCTTTAGCCAAGTATACCCCAATATCATGTATTGCCAGCCCAGATGTGTGACAGTGAAGGCAGCATGCTCTGTATGGTTCTGATAGTACAGTACTACATCCACTACAGAATCAATTGATCCTGCTTCATTCAGAGAGCCATCCACATTGTAGACTGGGATTGGCTGCGACAAGGGGGAAGTTGTGAGGTGGTTTGAAATGACATACTCAGAGTCAATGAACAAGCCAGTGGCTCTGCTGTCCAACAAGGCTTTGACTGCCTTTCTCTCTCCTGTGTCTGTAGTTTCGATCTTGATGGAAAGAGATAATGAATTTGGAGATGGAGTGGATGAGATCATGTAGCAGGATGATAGTCACTTGTGCTCCCATTTTTGGCATGGGGGGCAGGATGTCAGAGTGGGCGGGGTAAGAGATGGGGTCAGGTTTTGTACATCTGTGGGCTCCTTTGTGTTGCAGGTGGCAGTAGAATCTGGTTCACATTGTTCTATGGTTAAGATACTGAAGGAGTTATGTACAGGCAGGCTGGGCATACAGTTCACAGTCTGTGGGGTGGAAAACCCAACTCAACATCCTCTATTCCAGCTTCCACTTCCGGCTCCTCTGGTGTGGCTCAGAGTGATGCCTCTGCTACATCTCTTGCACCCAGGAGTTCCACTAGTAGCTCCTCTTGGTATTCCATGCTGAGAGCTTGTATATCCACCTGATTTGGGCACTGTCTACTCATGTGACCTATTTGACCACACCAGTAGCACACTGCTGTTAATTATTTCTGTTGGTGGATGGTATCTATATCTATGGGCATGGGTTTACCAGGAGTCGGCTTGAGGCTGGTAAAAGAGACCTTAGGCTATAGAACTGCCAGTGTGGGCATACTTGGAGATGGAGTGATGGCCAGCGGCTTCGGGGTAGTGAATGAGAACAGTCTGGGTGGTGCTGGCACAGTCTGTTGATGTGCCTGCCAACTGCTTGAATATGTGTGAACCAAGCTGAATATGTCTGGCAGAGATAGAGCAAGGTGGGAAAGCTGAATGATGTTGCCTAGCAATACAGGAAGGGGGCATGGGCCTTCAGGATAGTGAGGAGTGAGTAGTGTTTTCAGGTCAGGTTACTCTAACTGGAAATAACCAAAACCGAACCGAACATAACCAGAGCTGACTGAACTTTTGGTCATGGTCAGGGCTGCCTAACCCACATTGTGGTCAGGTCAGCCCCAGAAATGCGAACTGCAAATAACTGGTCAGAGTCAGTCAGAGTCAGTCAGGACAGACCAACTTTGACCCACACTGAGACAGAGTGGTACAATTACAGTCTGTGGTATAGTACAGTTACAAACAATGTGTTGAATAGCAGCCATGTAAGATGAACATGACATGTGATCAAGGAAGCCTGCAGGTAAACATTGAGGCATCCACTGATACACCCCTAGCCTGGTTGGACACCAGAACTGGTTCTATGACTAAGCACACACATGCACTATTTGCACATGTGAAGCGAAGCACCAATGCGATCGGACCAATGCACCATAGTCCGAACAAGCAATGCGCCACATGTTACGAGCCTGCC
The DNA here is from genome assembly GCA_036937095.1 of Phaeolepiota aurea. Lineage (NCBI taxonomy): Eukaryota > Fungi > Basidiomycota > Agaricomycetes > Agaricales > Squamanitaceae > Phaeolepiota > Phaeolepiota aurea. The sequence goes on from JASFDG010000533.1 coordinate 9,029, forward strand.
ACATGCACCACACCTCACATCGCCTCATTCCAACATTGTCCCACAAGCCGACACTGCATTGCATGCCACTACTGAGTAGATGCCTCACACTCACCTCATGCATACTCCCTATTCACTTGCCATTGCAGCCTCATGCATGCCTTGCACTAGCCTTGACTCTTGGTGTATTCACTCCGATGTGTGGAGGTTTTGTTCCATTCTGTTCATTCCGAGTGCTCCGGTTTCACTCCATTTGTGATCATGCTCTCACACCACTCTCATGCGCACTATAGCACTTTGACATTCCACTTGCTGTGCACTGACAGGAAACTGCTTTCCCACCTTGTACCCCACAGCTGAACTCACCAGGAGCATTGCGCACTCTCTGAGGGTTGGTTGGACACATCACCACACTATCCAATGTTACTATTGGTCTCATTATGTAGTGTTTTACTGTATGTGATTGCTGGCAGAGACATTGTTCCTACCCTTGGGAACCTGGTTCTGACCTGCTCAAACTGGAGCCAACCGGTTCTGACTAGGTCTGGTTTGAACTGACAATAACTGGTTATGTAACCGGATCTGACCATAGGTGACCAGTTATGAACAGTTCGGTCAGGTTTTGAGTTGTTCAGAGTTGAGACCTAACTGGTTCAGGTTTGGTTATTGGAAATCTTGTCCAAAAACCGAACCTGACTGGACTTTCAAAGACTAGGAGCAAGTGTCTGATGGGTTGCGAGAGGAGCAGCACAGGGTGCAAGGCTCCTAGCATGGCCACGACAGATGAGAAGGGTGACTGCTCATGTGGTCCAACAATGCTATGGTGCGTGAGAGAACGAGAGTGACAGCAAACACCTATCCTAGAGTTTAATGAACATGAGGGGGACAATAGACTCAACGCGTTCACACTGAGAGACAGGTGACAAAGTTGGATTGTATAAGTTAAGGTCGAATGAGAGATCTCGAATCTGGGGGGGGAAAGTAACTTGTCCTGTAGTATACAGGTGGGCTTTTATAGACTGCAACCATACTATGTAAGGTAGCAACTCGGTGCACTGCTAGTCCCAAACCCTTTGTGCACCTTGTGGTGTTGTTTGTGCCATATGTACTTTTGGTGTGAGTCACTGGGGCATGAGTCGCTGGTCTAGGCCATGCTCCATTCGGTTAGCACTATTGCTCGGTTGCCATTTCTGTGGTCTTCTGTGGCATTGCCTCATGTATCAGTGTATGGTATCATTCAGCCAAGCTTCTTTGGAGATGGAAACCTTGCTGTTGTGAAGTGATTGAAGCATGTGTGCATCCTGGAAAGTCCTCGGTCCATTGGGGCGAAGTGCGTGTCTTCTCCTTGCGGCTTTCTGCAAGGTATCGCCTAGAGTCACATCACTTTGCAGTGTTTGGTGTGCATGTCACGTTACTGGTGGGTGAGTGGCGCATGCATTTGTTGCCAGGTTCGGTGGCCATGCTCACACGGGGCATATCATCTCCTCCTGGCTTAAAATCATGACCATCCTTGGTCACCTGTGTGCTCCTGCCGGTGTGCAACTGCGACCAAGGTGGTGTGTTTTCTATTTCCGCTGGCTGGTGGCTGACTTTGATACACATATTTCCCATTCTTGAGTGTTCTGGTGACTCTGCAAAGCCTTCTGCTACACCATGTTGTGCTGCAGGTTTGTCACAAGGCCCATCGGCATAGTATGTCTTGGAAGATCCAATCCCCTATAGCAGTCGCATTTTTGGCATGGAGCATACAAAACTCAGGCCAATGACTGAGCAAGCAATGGCCTTGTATGATATATTTAAATCCATTTGAAGCTGGCATATGCATGGTATCCATAAATACTTTCCCAAACAGCAGTGCTGGCTGCGCTACTACTGGAGGAATGAGTATCTTTGCCATTTGCTGGATTTGACAAATGTGACATGTGTGAAGAAACCAAATCAGGTTGGCCTGTATGTGTGGCCACCAAAAGTGCTTGAGCAGTGCAGCTCATGTCACATAGAACCTGCAATGTCCAATATTATTGTGTACTCCTTCGAGGATTGTGAGCCAATGGGGGGGCAGTATGACTAGTTGATGGGCACTGTGCGAGTGCCTTTTCCACATTCTATCAGTATTGAGGAAGAACTTGGAGGTGTAGCAAATGAAGGTAAGCATCTCAGCTAGGGATAGACCAATTGGCTGTTCCAAGGAGGTCAAGAACTTCCTTACTGCAATGATACGGAGGTCGTCCTTGTGTGCAGCCTCTGTGCAAGGCACATCAGAATAGGTGAGGCTTGTAGGTCCATTGCTTTCAGGTGCTTCATCTTCTGGACCTTCTGCCCTATCTACTACTTCTTCCACAAAGGTTTCCACAATGCGCATTGTTGGCACGAGTGGTTGGATAATGTGTACAAACCCGTAGAGTTGATCTATCCAATCCTCATATTCTTCACTGTCATCTTCTTCGGCTGGGTCATCCAGTTGGCGAGGTCTGCGTGAAAGTCCATCAGGTCCATGATGTGTTCCTTTGACATATACAAGGGTGAAATGAAACATGAGGATTGCCACAATCCAGCAATTGATTGATGCCGATGGCTGGATATTGGGATTTGTGAGTATTCCTTTAATGTACCTTGCATCTGTTTCTACCACCAGATTGCGTACACCTATGAGCCATAGTCGCAGAGCCTGAAATGCTCTAAAGAGACCGTAGAGTTCTAACTTTGGCTATGAGAAGTGTGATTCCCATTCATTGAGTGCAATAGATCCGAAGTGATTGTAGTGACATATACAGGGGTCCTTCTCATTGCACTGGCATAGATAAAATATGATCCTGATTATTGATGCATTGAACGTGAGGATGACTGATGTGTCAGATTTATAATTAAGTGGGAGGAGTGGTTTCGCTTCTAGAATTGCCAAGATGAGATCCTGTTGCACTTGCTTATGTTCATAAGTAAACTCAAACAGCACATCCTTCTTTGTAAGGTTTACAAGGGGATGTGTGCATGCAGTGAAGTTGCGAATGAAATTTCATAGCACTCCTACTGTTCCTAGGAAGGCTCGAACTTCCAAGAGTATTGCACAAGGTCCCCAATTGCAAATAGCTGCGACGCAATCTTTAGTGGGAATGCGACCCTTGTAAGTACAGATATGTCTGAGTACTGTAATCTTTGGTATGCAGAGGAATAGTTTGTGTCCAGAAAAGGTGCCGCTACAGTACTTCATGCACTGAATGATGTGATTGACATTCTGGAAATGTTCCTATATGAAGTGGTGGATGCCCGGATTTGCCAAGATGGTCTCGTATTCTCCTTTGTCATTTTGATAATGTGACTCAGGACCCTTCACATCACAGTCATCAAGATAAGGTAACATATACTTAGGGATCTCAGGACCAAGAATGAAACAGACATCATCATGGAAAATTGGCACTGAGTTCACCCAGCCCATCAGCAACATGACTAGCCGATGTGCCCCAAAGGGAGTTTGGAAAGTCATGAAGTCTCGCAAGGACTTGGTGATCAGGTGTTCATCATATCCCACAAAGAGGTCCAGCATTGCACCATAGGAACAATCTGCGAATGACTTGGTGAGGTGGTCAGGAAACGGGGTGACTCCGGAATGATGAATAGTGACGTGATTGAGGGGTTCGAGTGAATGGACTATGTGAAGTTTGCTGCTTTTCTTCAGGACGTAGAACCACTTCAAGCGATACAAGGAATTTGACGGCTCATAAACACCAGTTGCAATCTTCTTGCAAATGATCTTGCATACCTCATCATAGATTCCTGGCGGGATTGGAATGTTGCGCTCTATCCATGGAGTGTGGGGAACAAGGGGGAAATCCACAGGTGGGAAGAAATCTGGTCAGAAACTGTCTCGCTCTTCGTCCTCCCATGTGAAACCTTTATTCTGTTTGCACATGAAATCATCCATCATTGTGAGCTCCTTGGGCCACATGAATTCTTCATATGGCTTCTTCAACTCCACGTGGCGCTCTTCTGTATAGCGACTGGTGGGGACAAACGGTGGCAGATTGGGATCTATGGGCAGCATTTCAGCTAAGGGGTCACCAGTAATCTCGCACTTGATGCAAAACTTTTCAGGAAGCTCGGCTGGGATAGCCTGGACCTTCTTCACTACTGGCTTGTACTTTTTCTTGGTTTGTACCCTTTTTATGAGGCCGAACGTTGGCGCAGACTCGGATTCTTACTTGGATAGGTCAAATTCTTCTTCATCAAAGGGGACAGGTTCCCCAGTGGATAGCATGTATGGTGTGAACTGATAATGTGGTAACTCAGCAGTGCTCGGGGTATGAAATTGGGGGTCAGAACTGTCAGATGTGAAATACAAAGACAATGGGCATGGTGACTTATTGCAATTTGAAATGGGCGAAGTGGAGTAAATATTAGAGGTGAGGTATGGTACAGCTGGTGATGCATTTATATACAAATTATGACACACCTCCTTGTCGTCAGCAGAATCGAGATTGGCATAGGTGGTGCAGTGAAGCGAGGATGTGATGGGGTCATATTCAAATTGTAAGGCAACTACTTCCAACCCCTCTAGCGCCTCCTCGAGGGGGAATGAAAAGAACAGCACAGTCGGCCTCGGCAGGGGTACATTGGGATTGTGGAGACTTGTCCAGTATTGGGATCACGAATGGTGATGGTCTGGTCTTTATTTCTGTAGTTCTGTACCATGGACTCTGTGAGCATGTCAAATGGTCTGCCGAGTAGGATATCATATGCCGGGTTGCAAATGACATGAATCTGAAGGAATAGGGTTATCTTGCCGAACAGACATGGTATATTGCAGGCAAGACTGAGCGAGAGGTCCAATTCTCCATTTGCTGATTGCATTTGTAGGATGATCAAAGGGTCATACTGCAAACTGAGACTGTGACATACT